>CAIGRF010377192.1:6447-29859 GCA_903798235.1 Fraxinus ornus | reverse complement strand
TATTTTTATATTATTTTTTTATTTCCCCTTCAATAATTTCATTTATTTTATTTAGCCCCTACCATGGACAATGCCAAAATTTAACATTAATCGAATGCGGTATTTGTCTCATTACTTCGACCTGAGAACCATCGAACATGACGAGATACAAATAAAAATAAATAATTATTTCCATCGTCTTTTTCTAACTACAAACTTGAATTTATGATTATTCTTAAGTTCGTATAATTTTTGTCATCAACCAAAGTAATAATAAATGATAATATGATATGAATAAATTATTCCGTCGAGTTGGATGGGACCCATTAATAAAATTTATATAAATATGATAGAAAATGAAAGAAAAGATAAATTTAGAGGGTGTTTGGTGTAGATTAAAATCAGATTTTAAGTAGATTGTGATAGAAGTTTTTAAAATGTATGGTTGAAAAGATGTAAGACTCATGAAAGATGGGGTTGATATTGATTGTTTAACTTATAACATAATTAGAATTAGCAAAACTAGGCTACTAGCTCGCCTACTTTTAGACATAACATCGACCATTGTGGAAATCTAAATTTAGAGGGTGTTTGGTGTAGATTAAAATCAGATTTTAAGTAGATTGTGATAGAAGTTTTTAAAATGTATGGTTGAAAAGATGTAAGACTCATGAAAGATGGGGTTGATATTGATTGTTTAACTTAGATTAAAATCAGATTAAAATCTGGTTCAAACAAGAATTATACGATTATCATCTAAAAATCTTGAAAACGATCAGACGATTGGTATTAAAGGTGGACCATTTCGTATTGTAAAGAGACAGAAACTAGGTGGGGCTGGCATGTGTGGTTTAATTTTCGCACATTGGAATTTCCGATATCAATTATTTATATACACAACATGCAATTAATTTTGCTAATTTGCCAGGGATAATTTTGTAATACCATTTTCAAGCTGGCATCAACAATATCGTAAATCTAGGAAAATTTGTTTATTCATGAAATTACCTGGAAATTAAATATTAAAATCTATATATTCGAAGAAAAAGAAATTTTATAGTTATTTAGCAAATGCTGCTGAAGTGAAGAGGCACAGTGCGCTCACAGCGTCATTTTCTTGTCATTTTGCTTCGGGAGATTAAGATGTTTCTGTTTGTTTACTGAGGATTATAGAGAGTGAAGAGAAAACTAGAGAGAGAAGAAACATGGATGAATAAATAGAGAAACCAAGAATATTTTTTTTCCTTCCGTAGAATTTACAGTTCATTTTCTTCCTCCTACTTCAAGATCTTGAAAGGGTATGTTGGATTTTTTGTTATTTGATTATCTTTTATTTATGGGTTGGGTTTAAAAATTAAAACTGTATTTTGCTGGTAAAGAATTTGCATGTGTTTTTTTTTTTTTAATATTTTTTTTTTCGTATAATGAAATCTGGGGTTGTTCTAAAGGGGTTCTTCGTCTTTTAAATTGATTTGTGTTCAAGAAGAATACAATTTTCTTTTGTATAAAGCGTTTACTCTCTGACTGTTACTTGTTATTTTCTCGTGGACTTTTTCATATGGGTAATTTATTTTCATATTGATGAAAATGGATGTAAGAAATTCTTTGTATATATTGCTCAATCTCAATTCTTGTGATTTGTTCCGGAAAAAGTTCTACTTGATTTCTCTGTAGTTTTTTTTTTTCCTTTAATGGTTTGTATGAATTTAAAGAAATTCATAAGATAAATCATGGTATAATTTTATTTTATTTTTGCATGTTTTTCACCATCGACATGAGTTTTCTAATCTGATATCCTCGTTCAAGAATTTTCTAAGAATAAAGCAGCATACTAATTCTATGTTACTATGCCTCTGTGTTTGAGATCTATCACTTTTGGAGTCTCCTTGCGCAAAAACACTTACCAAGGAAAATTAGTTGAATAATTAAATTTATTTTTTTTCCATGTCTTTTCACAGTTGAAAGAATAAGGCTAGTTTTGTTTTAGTTTTAGTTTTTTGAAGTATTTTTCTAAACTGTCCGTTATTCACTGTTTTGGTTCTTATATGTATGCAGTTATTAGATGTAAAATGGATTCTTTCGAGGCTGCAAAGCTTGTGCACGACAGAATCTCAAAATTGGAACCAGAACATGTTGCTAGGAAGATTATTGGATATATTTACTTGCAAGATCTTCCTGACCAGGAAATGATAAGGTTAGCTTTAGGTCCTGACAACTTAATCCACAACTTGATACAAAAGGCAAAATCTGCTTTTCTGTTTGCTTCGTCGCCCGTTCTTTCACCTCCAATTTCTCCTTCCATGCCGAGCCCAATTTCGGATCCTTCTTTTCAGTTTTCCCGCTTTTCATCTCGTGCTGCATTTCAAAAAGTAACTTCTTACTGGGATCCTCAATCACCTGCTGAACAGCCGCCGCAGCCGATGCCTAATCCTGCTTTCAAACTTTTACCATACGCCGATTCAATTCCCGAAGAGTATGGTTTCCCAAACCAATATATTGGTTTGGAAGATCAGTTAGAACCCATCATTTCCAACACTTCAGGTTTTCTAAGTGATTTCTATTGCCCAGAAGCTGCATTTAATGATATGAGTAATAGGGGTAGCAGAATTTCTTCGAGTCTGGAGTATCCTGTTAAGACTTGTCACTATTTCAACAAGGGTTTTTGTAAACATGGCAGTAACTGTAGGTACCTTCATGGAGAATCTTTCGCAGAGAGCTATTCACATATATTTGGTCCTAATTCGTATGAAGCTGCTAATGATGATCAAATTTTCTTGCCTGGGTCCCTTGAAAAATTGGAACTCGAAATCACTGAGTTATTGAAATCCCGAAGAGGCAATCCGGTTTCAATTGCTTCTCTGCCAATGATGTACTATGAGAGATACGGAAGAACTCTGCAGGCTGAAGGTTATCTGACTGAGAGCCAGAGACATGGTAAAGCTGGCTATAGTTTAACTAAACTTCTTGCTCGACTGAAAAATAGCATCCGGCTTATCGACAGGTTTAGTTTGGACCTTTTACAAAATATGTTGTCTGTTGATTTGTATATTTTTCATTAGATAACAGTTTTTCTTCTGATCTTCACGAAGCAGGCCTCATGGGCAGCATGCAGTCATACTGGCTGAAGATGCCTCGAAGTATATGGACATCCGGGGTGAAAGGAATGACCCTGGCCCTATTGTTAGCGGTTCACGTCAAATTTATCTTACTTTCCCAGCTGAGAGCTCTTTTACTGAGGAAGACGTTTCAAATTACTTCAAGTAATGAACTCTCAGTTTTTCCAAGTTGCTTCTTATGTTTGCCCTCAATTTTCCGCATATTGAAGTTATAATTGTTTTCTGGTGCTCTTCCCTAGTACCTTTGGTCCAGTTCAAGATGTGAGAATTCCCTGCCAGCAGAAACGAATGTTTGGATTTGTCACTTTTGTGAGTGCAGACACTGTGAAGTTGATTTTGTCCAAGGGAAATCCACATTATGTTTGTGGGGCTCGTGTTCTTGTGAAACCTTATAGAGAAAAGTCCAAGCTTGTTGAAAGGTATAATTTCTACTTGAATTCAATATTTTCTTGAACAAATGCATGATGGTGCCTATCCATTTTCCAGATTTATTGATTAATGCTGGCAGTTTTGCGAACAATCGAAATTTGTTTGTATGCATGTGATTCTAATACGACTTCTTCAATTTGATGGAACTACTAAATATTGTGGACTGGTTCAAATTAAGATTACTATATTGTTATTTTTGGCACCTAGCATTTGGCAATACTTATTATGTGTTTTATCTTGATCAGAGTTGTCATCTTATGTTACAGAAATATTTTAATGCTTGGAACATTTTCCCATGTTAACTAATCAGATTACCGAATTCTCGCATTTCTGAATACAAACAATTTATTGTAGTTGTCTGTCCACATTGATGTTTGAATGATCACATTTATCTTAGCTCGAAGTCAATATTCAATATTACGGCGGGTTAACCCTATAGCAGTTGCCAGTTGGTCAGTTACTTCACCTAATCAGGATGATTTATCAATAGCTTTACTGTTTCAAGAATAACCAGCTCCCTCTGTGTCTTTGTGCGCATCTCTCTGACATTTTGATTATCCTTTTTGGCTGCAGGAAGTACCTAGAAAAACTTGAGCATCCAATGTATTATCACTCGCACCCTTTTGATATCGACCCACCTGAGCTTCAAGCGAGTAAGTTATTTGCTGCAAACCCAAATTTTTCATAGATTAGAATTTTACTTGTTAATATGTCAATTTGCACAAGGGATTAATTTCTTCTATCAATGACAGGATGGGAATCCCCTAGGATGATTAGAAGGCAGCTTATGGAAGAGCATGAACAGGCCCTTGAACTTGAGACAATGCGTCTTGCACAGCTCCGGTTAACACGCAAACATCTGGCAAATCAGTCGTGCATGGGTTATTCCATGGACGAGTTAAAACCACCTGAAGGTATCTTTTTGTCTTTTCTTTTACGAGCACAACTAGTGAATAGATAACGATTATATGTTTCAGGCACGGCATGCATTTTTTTTATTATTGTTTTTATGATTAACGAAATCAAACTTGGGCAGATCATTCCAATTTTACGTCGGTAGAGCGATTCAATTATCTGATTGATGTTCTGAACAACGGCTCTGCTAGCCCTGATAACCCCAAGTACTCGATCGCCAATTGTGGTGAGCAGGAAAGGTGTGTAATATTAATTTTCTTAGTTCTGAACGATGACTAAAATTTTCATTTACTAAAAGTTTTCCAATCTTGCAGCCATCAAGGACTTAATCTCCCAGAGAGCCCCTTTGCATCTGCAGTAGCTAACAGCATTTCGGCCGTCATATAAATTCAGGACAGAACATTAGCTCACAGTTTATAGAGTGCTGGTTTTAGAAGGCAACGTCTTTAATCTGACAGATTTTCTGCTTTAGAAATCAAATGAAAGCTGCAAGTACATATCAGTAAAGAAGAAACATTAGAAGCATGTCCTCCTCCTCATTACTCGGGGCAGAAGGAGGTAGGAAAGAAAATGATATACAGAGAAGTACATTTAAGAAGTTTCGTTTTGAAATTCTATCAAAGAAAGGGAAAGGATAGATCTTTGTCCGTAGAAAGAGAATGTAATATAGGAGTCGAGTCGAGTCGAGTCGAGTTGAGTCGAGTCGAGTCAGGCTATGAAAGAAAGTTCTTAGTGGTACGTACATATGCAGGTTGCGGAGAAGTGAAAATATGCTTACAATCTCTGTTAAATAACTAAAATGAATTAGTTTATATTCTGAACTTTGAACTATCTTTTGAATACAGAATATATCATTACATGGTTTTGTTTCTTCCTTGAATCTTATAATTGCAGAGTTCAGTGCAGATTTTTATTTTTATTTAAATGAATGATAAATTGACAGCTGAAAAGTTGTCATCTATTATGATGCCTAGTGGATGGGGAATGGGTCCCTTTGGTGCAAAATTGCTAAAGATAAGACATTAGTACTTATCGAAGAAATAATTACACTACCTACCTCTCTCGTACACACACGTGTATGGGTTAGGCATAAGTAGGATTGACATTTTTATTGATTGATATAGAGTTGGATCCTGCTTCATGTACAGAAGCGGGGTTTTACATACTCATACCAGATACACAATATAGTGGTGGGTTTATTTCTTTCATTTTATATTCAGGTGGACCCCACACACACACGAGCGGCGGTAAAACTTTTGGCAAAAAAAAATTCTGTACACATGGTTTAATCCTATAGAGTTTAACTAGCTAGTTTAGTTGTACGTTCATTTTTTATTTTATTTTAGTTACATAATTAAATTTTAATTCCATTTTCGGAAAAAAGAAGGATGATATTTCAAATGAATTATTATTTATATGAATGTGCACGAGTTAATATATATTCAGAATAATTAACAGTTTTGTTGCTAGAAACAAAATGCGAGAAATAAAATAAAAATAATTTCTAAGAGATTGCCATTTACAATTTATTTTTGAAGAAAAAAATTGTATCAAACCGATCGCGGATGGTTTATGGTCCAACTTGTTTTCTTTTGTAAATAACCAATGATTCCGTTTTTATAACTTCAAATCAGTCGAATGATAATTTCAATCACGCATTCATAACTACTAATTATTTATTATTCACGCCATTTATGAGACATTATTATTCCTTTTAAATATTTACGAATAAGACATACTTTCAATTTTATTTAAAACATATTTAGTACGTCTAACTGAATATAATTGAGCACAAAAATTTAACATTTGTCACATATGTCTTCACTGAGAGTGTTTGATTGACATGTAAATATCTTCTGAAAAAGAAAATATTTTCCTTATTTAAGGAAAATAAAAACTTACTCCCTCAAAGAAAATGTTTTTCTAAAAAATAAGAAAAATCAGACATATTTTCAATAGAAAAAAAAATAGCAACCAAATTACCAAACGTGAAAAATTGATTTTTTTTTCATGAAAAATAAATGCAATTGAACACACTTTTATACTTATTTCGAATATGAAAGATAAATTTGTAATTTAGCGGTTTGGTGCACATTTTTGCTACAAGAATGCATTTTTTTATTGATGTGATGAGGAATGTGGTTAAAAAAGAATGAAAAGTTATTGATATGATAGAAAATATTTTTTCTATTAAAAAATGTGTAGTTGAAAATTAGTAAAATAATGAAAATAAAAAATATAATGTGATTGGCTTAAAAAGATGAATTAAATGTACCATTTGTTTCTACATGATGGATGGGGTGGGTGGGGTCTCAATCATTTCAAATTTGTAACAATTTTTGGAGCTCAACCCACCGCAATTTTCGGGGAGAAAAGGACCTGCCAACCCAACCAAATCTATTATGATATAATGCATTTGTTTTAATTGGGCGGCACATTTAATTTTAACTAGCCCTGTTTTCGTACTTCATAAAATTTAGGTGGCAAAACAACCAACAAAACTGGCTGAACCTTCAAAGTAGGGCTACATCCATGTTTGTGCCAGAAGAGGTTAAACCACGTATAATCGCAGTTTAAGCCCCTATTTAGCATACATTAAAATTTTCATTTTCATTCTTCTACTTATTCTCAACCACACATTTTTCAATAAAATAATATTTTTCATCACATCAATAACTTTTCCTTCTTTTTCAATCACACATTATCCATCAATCTACTATTCCAGAATACATTCTTCCAAAATAATGTGGATCAAACACCCCCTAAGTTTAAAACAAGGTACATAGCATTTTTCATAATTGTGTTTATAATGGACACATGAAGGCTTCATATTAAGCCCCTGTTTGAGCCGCATTAAACTTTCAATTCTCATTCTTCTACTCATTTTCAACCACACATTCTTCAATAAAATAATATTTTTCATCACATCAATAACTTTTCATTCTTTTTCAATCACACATTATCCATCAATCTACTATTTCAGAATACATTCTTCTAAAATAATGTGGTTCAAACACACCGTAAATGTAAGAACGAGAAGAGAAAATAAACAAGATGTAAATTCTCCAAGATTTAGTCACAAGTTACAAAAGTTACTCTATCATCAAGTAGTTACAATTTACAAAGTCAACTCGAATTTCTCCAAGTAAATAAGAGTGAACCCGTGATATTGAACACTCGACTTTTCCACTTCGAACACTGTCAATATTCTATGATGGGAGTCGTTTCCATCAATGACTTTCACTTACTTTGAAAATACATGCTTCTGAACTTAAATAGAAAACTTTTTGTTGGTGAAAGTGTTTATTGACAAAATTATTGACATCAATGACGGATTTTTCATAGATAGAATGATAATAAAATAAAAGTAATTATTTTCTCTATATATAAAAACTATAATTCCCAACTTTTAATCAAGTTGACAATTACTTGATATGCAAGTTTGTTAGATTAAACATCATGCACGAGTTCTAGGCTGGCACGGCCGACTTTCTTTCTCAGCAAGCTAGTCATTCCGGCTGCATCTACTCCGTCTCCGATCACTTCCAGTTGGTCTTTCTTCTCCCCTTCTAATGCCACTGAAACCACACCTACAACACAACCAAATTTTTTAACATTCTATACTATTACCATGCCTAGGTAATTGGTACGGATTAAAATCTTGATTTTTATCTAAGTCGAAGACTATAATTAATTTTAATCACATATTGCACGAGGCTCACAATTTTTCAATTACACATTTTATCAATTTCTATCCAAATATACTAAAAGCATGATTTTAAGACCAAACAAGGCTATATATGTGTTCGTATAGCAGGTCTCAATTTCACATAAAAGGAGAATGTCGCGGCAACTAAGTTGAGAAGTTAGCGTAAAATTTTTTAAAATCTTAATACATATCTAGTTTAGGGTTTGTTTGAGCCCCATTTTTGACATAGAATGCATTTTGGAATAATTGATTGATAGATAATATGTGGTTAAAAATGAAGTAAAAATTCTTGGATTGCGTATAGTATTATTTTATTGAAGTAATGTATTCTGAAAAAAATGAGGATCAAACAAGGACTTAGTTTGTCGTCGTTACATTGATATACACACACACAAAACTTAAAGCCTAGCTCTCTAGCTTGACTCTCTTGTTTATAGACCTTATAAGAGAATACCAGATAAAAAAAATTAACTTAGAGAAAATAATAATAATTATAATTTTTGTGTTATATCTACTATTTCTGCATATATATATATATATATATACCTGAAGTCGTGGCTGCAATACTCATGGCCTTGGATCTGCATTTGTTGCATTTAAGTTGCACATTTATAATAATTTTCTGCAGCAGCCAGCATCAAAATCCAACCAAATTAAAACCAAAGTTATAGCTAAAACATGTATTAATTAACTAAAGAAATAATTAACCTGCATCTTTAGCTGTAATAATGGAATGGGATCTATTGAAGTTAGATTAATAAACACAGTAGTAATGGTGGTAGGACGATGGAGCTCGGTTTTATACATATATATATATATAGCAAAGGCTCATGCATTCTTGAAGCTGACTTAAGGTGGCTTCTGAATCATCTTAAGTTTCTTGCAATGTGAACAGATCAAACGCGGCGATGACTCTAAACTGAGAGTCAAAATTAATTATTCGGATTAATTTGAGAATGAAGATTAGTGCATGTTCATTTTGGACTTGGAAGAATGTAATCACATGATATCAGAGTATATATCGCTTGGACAAACAGCCTGGTAATCTTAATCAATACTATAAACCCAGGAACGCGTTTGTTAACTTTCTTAATTAGGATTGAAATACATTGTACCCAATTGTTTGACCAACTTAATGTCTAAGATACTAGTGAATCTCCATTTAACAAGAATTTTCAAGATGAACGTATATATATTTAGTGATTCTTTTGAAAAATGTGATTGCAAATGAGTATCGGAAAAAAATGATTTTCAAAAATCACTTTCAATCAAAGGATAATGGAGATTGTATATCATATTTAAACGATCTACTAAGCAAATCTCAAATGAGATTTATAAGGTATGCAATGAGTAAAATCGAGTGTTGGTCGAGCTCTAGTTGTCGATCTTATTGTTGTTGTTACTACTATGGTTGATCTTGAGCTTTTTGTGTTAACTCCTATCATGGTATGTAGTTTCATCTCATTTTAGGTTTTTGATGAATAAACTCAACCATTGATAATTGAGGTGAAATTGGAAAGCACCATCTTATATGCATGGCAAATTTATTAGTAACATGGCGTATTTGATACATTCGCAAAGTTTAAATTGGTCAAATATACTTTTCATTCACATGTTTTACAGGACCAAGTAAGGACGATAAATGACTGATTAAAGAGCCAATAGGAGAACGTCACGAACTCTCTCATGCTCTTTAAGTTAAGCTTGAAATACAATGTCGCACTTGCCCTACAACTTTCCACACAATTTACTACTCTCTCCGTTCCATTTATATAGGCTTGTTTTTCTTATTTTCTTGTCCCAAGTATATGGTCTTTTTTTTTTTTATTAAGAATAATTTGTTTCGTTCGTTTACTTCCAAAAATAATTTACTACTAATTTTGATAATTAAATAAGGGTGAACTAGGAAAGCTTTTAACAAATTTTTTTTCTTTTTAAATAATATTAAATAAAATTTCTTAATTCGTGTAAAAATAAAAAAAACAAGTCTATATAAATGAGAACGAGGGAGTATTCACTTATTATTCATACGATAGGTCAGGATAGTCGCTCCTTAAGGCGACCCGTTGTTTTCAAACAGCGAAGCCAGCATCAATACATTCCACTTGTGCTAATCCTATACCTCTCAGAATGTTTTCCTCTTTATTTTTATTTCACTATGAAATTACAAGCTTACCCCCAAAACATTGGATTCCGTAAAAACCCATTACATCATGCTAAAAATGTAATACAAAATGATTTTAGTAAGCCTCAAGTTGCCCTTTTTTTATTTACTTTGTCAACTACTAATTATAAATTAAAACACTAATACATGTTATTAAAATTTGAATACAGTAAGTCAACTTTAACTATCTGAAAATCAAAATTAGAGATGAATTATCAAGCATCACAAGTCCGACTGTTGCAAAGTCAGGACTATCCAAAGTTCAAGAATCATAATCAAACTATGAAGTAAATCAAAATTGAACAAGACATGTTACAACTTTAACAACATTTTGGATACAGCATCTTCTTGGGCACAAGTATCTTCATTCTCAGGTCATCATTCCTTACATATGCAATATACATGATGAACCTTAGTCCGTGTGTCATA
Source organism: Fraxinus ornus (assembly GCA_903798235.1). Taxonomy (NCBI): domain Eukaryota; kingdom Viridiplantae; phylum Streptophyta; class Magnoliopsida; order Lamiales; family Oleaceae; genus Fraxinus; species Fraxinus ornus. The sequence continues at coordinate 19,118 of CAIGRF010377192.1, read as the reverse complement.
CATAGTACCAAATGTGAATAAATAGTATAATGAAGAATATTGTAACTTATTTTTCTTCATTAATATCATCCGGTACTATTTAATTATCCTTACGAAACATGCCACTAAGTTTAGTACGTAGAGTCGAGTCCAGACTGTCCAGTTCCATTCTAATGATAATTCTCAGCTCAAATGGATGTTCCCACAACTAGTTTGCTGCTGTCAAAATTGTGCTCATTTTGAGCACATGAAATCATTCAGCAGTATAGAACTCTGTATCAATAGCTCTAAAAGACAAACCAATATTTAGGAATATTTAACAAGCCCATGAAAAAGGAGTCTACCACATATCTGGCCAACTACTCGTGTTACTGATTGGCAGAGCAGCTCACAGCCATTCCCTCCTACAACTTCAATAGCCTTATTCTTCAACTGCACTTCAAGCAGAAGCAGAAAGCAAATGGGATGAGTAGAAGGGAGAGTTCCTCACTTTGCTTACAGAATCCCAAAACAAGCCGGCCACTATCTGCAATGCCTCTCGTGACATTCTTGCATCGCGAGTAATCCTGCAACAGAGAACATCTTCCCGAGAACCCGTCTATTCTATAATTTGCAGTCGGAGAAAAAGCACACTGGTTGCATGGGCCGACCAACTAAGATGACTTTTGACACTTTCTCCATATCTAAAAGGTTCACATGCTAGGTGAGTATACATGATAGCATTTTTTTTTTAAACATACAAAATTCTCTTTACTTTCATTCATTCCAGTAAAGATGGAAATAATGGAGTAATGCAACTACTGTTTGCTTGAATGATCAACACTGTCTTCCTGTACAGAATTTACATAATTATTAGAGTAGCCATCTTTATCTGTGATCTCCTGAAATGGAACCTCGTTGATTTCTTCCATATCCGAGTAATCAGTGTTACTCCATTTCCTCTTCATGATTTTGGGAACCAAGTGTGGTACCTCTGACGCTGTATCGTCGTGGTTTATATGTTCGAATCTAACTGCGCTAACCTTTCTGGCATTTCCTTCTAATATCTGCACCACAAACATTATTATTAGTTATATAAGCTTCTAAAAATGAAGAAATGGCAACCAATCTCAATGCTCGAGGTAGTTGCAAAAATGAAGCTTTGATTCATAGAAAAGATTATATTTGTTGATTTTTACATGTATAATTGCCCACTAAAGTCAAAACAGGAGAAGCAACAACACTTAGTATTTATAATATCCATGCTTTGATTGCAAATAATCCAATTTCAAAATCAAGAACCAATTGCCCACCAAAAAAGGTTTCAAATCTTGCATTCAATTCGACACTTGAAGAAATCCACCAGGTGAGTCGAGAAGGTTTTTTTTCTTGGTTGACATTCAAAATTTAATAAAACTGGGAGAAGATACTACAATGGGCTCATCTTACATTCCTGTTCGTAATGGAGCAAAAGAACATGCATTGCAAACCATCGTCTGCTGTGTGAAACTTACAGCAAAGGTAAAAATAAAAGGAATACCTCCAGCTTAAAATTTTGTGTCTTTTCTTTTTCATCCTGCCGTTCAGATTCTACCCCATTATAGTCACCGTTATCTTCTCTATTTGCTCTTTCAAGTACCACTTTTATGGTTTCACCCGTCCTTGGGATATATCCAAATGCCTCACATACAAAACCAGACACCGTTTCATATTGATGGCCCTGAATGGAAATGTCAGCAATCATTAGCTATAGACGACTACTTTAACTGAACAACAGCAGAATGGAATACAGAATTCATTTCAAATTCATAAACGCTATTCTACTGTGTGGGAAAAATAACAGCAGCATTGAGAGACAATTGTGTTCCACAACTTGCAAACTGTCAATTAATTGTCCACAGAATTTTCAATATCAAACAATGCTATTATATATGCAATGTGAAGGGCATCAACACAATCTCGCGTACTCAAGTCATCTATCAACATTAAATCAACACAAAATACATAGACCATAGAGTTTGAATGCCTTAAAGGCAGGCTTTGACTAGTGATTGATAGTGTGTATTAATGAGTTTACAAGTTATTCTAGCAATTCAATGGGGCGGAGCTGGATTTGAACCAGTGTCAACATATTGCCAACCATTAGTCATTCCCCATTAACTTCCTAGGCAGTGACCCAGGAAGAAACATTCAAACTCGTCAAAATAAGAGTGACAAGGAATACCTCAGGCATTTTAATATTAAGGTCTTCGGAAAGCTGGTCAATTGATGTATTAGCATCCACATCATATATGCCCTCAGCACGCATAACAATATAGCCAGTTTTCTTCTGGATTTCCTCCTGCAATGTAGTAAAACAAAAGGTTAACTATTAAGAGGAAAATATCAGAGGTCCAGTCAGGTTTTCAAGTGTGAAATGAGTCCTTGACCTAATCTTCTGTCTCGTAATGCTCCTCAAGTATTTCCCAATAAGAACTTGAATTACTAGCATAATAAATCTAAACTAGACCATTTACACTATGAGCATGTTTGGCAAAGCATATATTTAAGATGGTCAAACATATTTTTTATTTACTCATTTCGTAGGACCCACTTATTATCCACACATTCCGTAGGCCACAACTTATAAGCACTACCAAACAAGCACTATTAATAGCACCTGGGTCCATTCAAGAAACTTCAAGTTTCAACATATGCATAAGCAGGAAGGCAACTCTCCAAAAGATGTTAAAACTAAAACTAGGTGCCAATACCAATGTGGTGAATGAAAGATGTATCAAGTCCTGTTCAGTAAGTCTCAATGATAGTACACAGTGAAATAAAATACAATGAAAACAAGTCCAGGAAAAGTATCGACTCTATTGACACCTTGGTTGGCATTCCTTTACATTGACGGCATCTAGTGTTTCTCAAACAATGCCATATGTCACACCAGATAATCCTTGCCTCTCAACTAAGACTTAAAATGTGCTTATGGGCCTGGCCAAGGTTTCTCCTAAAGTTCTTTTACGTGAGTGCATGATTATGGAGATTGAAAAGTTCAATAGGTGGAGCAGGAGTTCTACGATTCCCTAATCAAATATTAGAAATCACTTTCATCAAGTGATGCTGTATACAAACAGTTTTGTGATCAGTCATCAAACACAGGATCTCTTGTGGTCGGGGTCCATGTTACAACTATAGATAGAAGGGTGTTGTTGAAGGTGAAAATTTATAAGTAGGGACATGAATGGTTTCAAAATCAGCAATAGAGTAACAATTACTATCAGTAATAAAACAAAATGAAATGGAAGATCTCAAAATTTAAGTAACCTTACTTTTGAATCATTTTCGTCAAAAATTTCACCAACAATTTCCTCAACCACATCTTCAAGGGTAACTATCTGTTAAAGTATAAATCATAGAGAAGATATCGAAGGACTCAGAAGCATAATTCAAATGCATTATCCTGCAGCTAATTCGATTAGGAAAATTAACGAATACATACCAAGAATTTGTATAATTCCGGAGAAATAAACAAAACTGAGGTCTGAGAATATGACTTACTCCAACAGTTCCTCCATATTCATTAAGAACAACAGCCATGTGCACCTTCCTGATGCGGAACTCTCTAAGAAGATTCCACACAGACATTGAATCTGCAACACCACAAAGTTCAACTTAATCAGTTTTATTATAGAACCGCAGATCAGAAAAAGAACTAGGAGACTCGATATTAATAAATAAGTCAACAATCAAAAAGAGGGGGGATTCTTTGAAGAACATTCTGTATAGCATCTGGACTTTAAAAGCATGTGTATGGAATTCAGGAAAACAATTGTTTCCAACTTGGTAACATTCAAACTAGATACATCTTCAAGAATGGATTATATCCAAGGACTGAGGGACTGGGAGACGATGAGGAAGGTTGTGCAAAAATCACGTTCCTAAATCACAAATTTTTTTGAACTAGCGGAATTTTCGCCCAGAATTAGTAATTTTTACTGCAACATTTAATCTACATCTCCATTTCACCTTTGCAGCCACAATATATAACTCTTTTGCCAATATTAATGAATGAAAATTTAAATCAATTACAATCCCAAAGTGACCAATAACAATTGAGGTTCTCAAGACAGAGACATGACAACCAAATTATATTATTGGAAACGTGACTTCAAAATGAAAAAACTCAATGCCATTCAATTACCAGGAACAAAATATGCAGGTTTGTGTGCCATGTCTCCCACAACAGAACTTTCTAGCAGTTCCCCCTTCAAAATCAAACAGAATATAATTCTGCTTGTTATGAGATTTCTTTGTACAATCAGAAAAGATGTAGAAACAACATTTTGGACAAGATGCAGATGAACTAGTAATTAGTAGACCTTCTGCACATAATCCAGAAGATCCATTGCATATGCAATACCAACAATATTGTCAATACGCTCCTCAAAGACAGGTACCCTGCAAACATGAGCACCCACTTCTTAGACTCATAAAATTAAAGCGAACAAACTGATAGCAAGCCATGTATACCTGGAATACTGATGATCTACCCATGAATTATGAAAATCAACTAATATTGCGCTGGAATCAATTGCAACAACATCAACAAGAGGTGTCATCACCTCTCTAACATGTGTATCTTTTATCTCTAACACATTTTCAATCATATCCTGTGAGAGAGACAAAATTAGACTCTTTCCCATGGAAACTAAGGCATGGAGCTCCATAAATCCATTATACTCACCATGAAGACGATTGATCATTTGAGTCAGTTTGGTCAGTGAAAAAAAATACATAAAAATTTATTGGGAAAGACAGCTAGTACAAATGCAATCAGCAGGCCCAGATGGTTGCAATGTCTACTATGGTGTTGTATCTTCCATGTGTTTCCAACACAGAAGGTGGAAAGAAGTGTTGCAACTGCAAGATACACCATTCCCGATTCTAGACACATGTTTTTTTCAGCTCGAGAATGCCATTTATATTCTTTCATGGTTTTCGATTAGCTAGAAAGAAGTGAGATGAGTTCTACGGTGATATAAATTTACGGATTTATTCGTGGAATTTGACCTAAGTTAAGCAAGAAGTTTGGGTTTGTGTACCAGAGGTTTTATGAAAGATTAGCTTGTTATGCAGATTTCAAACATTTTGGAACGGCGCGATCTTGGTAGATCAGTTTTAACTGGAAGGTTTGCTTTGAGAGAAAGTTGCATTCCTCTCCTCAGTTGAGCTTCAGAATCCTGTGCTCCAGACATGTTACTAATAAAAATGCAGGAGGGATTGAAATAATAGTCCTTCATAGTTCTATGGTTTGAGCCTTGAGGTAAAAAATTACCATCTCCTTCAACGTATTCTTCTTCTTCTTAATAACTAAAACTCATACGATTCTTATCACCTTGAGAACTGATAAAAGATGTCATCCAGCTTTTTTTGGCCAATTTTTTTTTATGGAAAATAGAGGTCTCTGGATAGGTTATAGGGGGGAAGTTCCAATTACCCCAGTGGTTTGGGATGTGGTTTGAATTCAGACAACTTGCTTGTAAGTGAAACCCTGTAGATTACCTACCCTACCCCCTACTCTCTCAAATCCTCTTCAACTTATTGTAAAGTAGCTAATTTCCCTGTCTAAAATGACAGTAGTACCCTTGACATAGAAATAGTGCCATGAAATTACTAGAAGATCAATAGAATTACACATTAAATAATTATTAAGAAGTGATCTGCAGATTTTTGAAAACTACATAGTTTCCAATTGCTGACCAATTCTGAAACTGTAGTTCCCTAATTTAAACATAACGTGTAATACAGACCACGATGGCATTAAAAACAAGCACAAAAACCCATTTTATTACCTGTTCTTCTTCCTCAATTGCCCCACTTAACTCCGCTCCACGTAACATCAATTTTAGTTCATCTTCAGTAACATATGGTTCACTAATACATCAAATGGACAAGGTCAAGCACTAGCACAAAGTAGCCAGGGGAATATGAGAAACCAAGAAGATTGGAGTCAGAATCCAGAAACAAATGCTAAAGATAATACCAAGTTGACGGTGTAACAAGTTTATAAATAGTAACTGAGTATAATTATAATTATACTTCCTCTTCATATAATTGACAGAAGGCAATGGACATTATTTTATCTCTTCATACATGACAGTTTTTTACTTGACAAAAGGTCTATCATTAATAATACCTACGGTGTTGTTTACACAGGTTAGTATTGTCATTATTTTTTGCAAAAATTTACACAGCAGTGAAGATTTGGTTCTACTATGGCTTTGCATCATCTACTGCACCCCAATGATTCTTATAATATGGGTGTGTGTATCTTACAACAGCATAAAAATGCCAGTCGCTGCATGAACATTATTCTCCACTTCCACTTGATTATTAAGAATTACATGCTACATCTCACACCCTATATCCTGTACTCATTATGTTTTCAATGTGCATGTTCAGACTTATCTTATTAGGCATGGAGAATACTAACCTACTTTGCTGTTCATAACTCAGATCTAAAATTTTATTTAGATTATCTTTAGAGTAACTGGATTGACGAGCACAAAGTCTATCAAGAAATGTGGTAATACAAAATCTACTAAAGGAGGTAATACCAAACGTGCCATGGAAAAAAAAAATAATCATGATAGACCACACCTTCTTCCTTTCAAACCAAGCAGTTTTAGCATTCCCATTGACAGATATGTTACAACTCTTCCCACGGGATACAATACAAGGGAAAGCCACGCCACTGGCCTAACCTACAGACATCACAAGTGACAATTCATCAAATGTAAAAAAAGAATACTTCACACTAGACTTGTGTTAATCTTCTTTTCTTCTAGTTTTTTTGGGGAGAAGGGCATAGAGGATTAGATAAATAAATATCTGCAATTTGATCAGATTTCTAATCTAACTTCAAAGTAAGAGCGAGCTCTAAACTTACCACAAACCTAGCAACCTCCGTGGCATTGTGAACAGCAATACTTTTTGGAGTAATTTCAGTGAGCATCAAAATGGCAACCTGGTACCATTGACGGAATATATTTCTCTTTTAACAACAACTTATTGAAAAAAAAAAAGAAGAAGAAGAAATATACGTTTGCATGATCAGGCAGGGCCAAGAATCATCTTAAAACACATTACTGTATTGGACCAAGGCATATTCAAGAATGCAAAGTTTGTATACATTTAGAATTAATAGCCCTGTCAAAGGAAAACATTGTAGATATATGCTTCTAAAGTAAATTCATGCACGCACCTGCCTCAATAATGGTATCAAGCGAAAGAAGAATAGAACCAAGAATAAATCCAACAGATATTTCTGTTCTGAAAATAACGCTCTTTAACATTTGAACTTAATGCATTCAAGTATGCATATCAGAATGTTGGATATCAGGCTTAAATAAATTTTCCCATGTAATTTCAAAATTTAAGCAGAATTAACATGTAGATTTGTTAATGACCCGTATCCCAGCTAGAGTTACCTTTTTAAAGAAAAAATAAGGAATTGTTTAAATGGCAAACACATCACTGATTAATTAAGTTTGGCCTAGGGACCACTAATGCTCAACTCTTGTCTAATTTATATTCATGAATCTTTAGAGAAAGAAACTCTAGACATACTGTCATGATTCCAGTTGCTGCGCTCACGCCAGCTTCACCAAATATTGCTGTTGCAGCCTCAGTGACTAATGCTGTTGCACCAATGTTCACCACTCTGCAAAAACGTCCACAATAAGAAAACATGTTCATCAAAAAGAGTAAGCAACAGCCAAAGGATGCAACAAAAGGAGCAGTACGTGGTGCCAATAAGTATAGTAGTCAGAAATCGAGTGACATCATTGCGTAGCATTTTGAAAACGCCATCCTCAGACTCTTTTTCAGCCAACTCCCGTACCTGAGATTCATTACAATATCAGGATCTGATCAATTATGATATCCACGATTCTTTTTTCACAAGAAACGGTGGAAAATAGACAGGAGAAAATATATTTGAATTCCCTTGAAACCAGCAAACAAGAAATTAAAAATAGGCCTAAAACCAAAATAGCACCAATTACATCCATGTTTAAGAAACTAAGATAGTGTTTGACACCCATTTTAATGGGAATAGAAATTTTGGAATAGTGATTGATGGGAGAATGTGGTGGAAAAGTGATGAAAAGTTTTAGATTTGTGTGTAATATTATTTTATTTGGAGAATGTGTGGTTGAAATGGAGAAAGAGAAATAGAATGGGTGTCAAACAGGGGCTAAATTTTTCAGTATGAGATAGATTGCCAGTTACATGCCTAGTAACTTTACTGTATCCAAGAACTAACTAAAAGTTTTTACTGGAAAACAAATACGAATGCTATGCTATGCTATGATATGATATGATAAAGATATCATAGACGGTATTTAAGATATGATCCTAGCAAAGGAATCTTGTCAGTCTAGAATTGCCATGATTGTTGAAGTTTCTGCAACGAAGAAACTATATAGAACTAGGCATCTAAATAGAAACAAATGACAAATCTAACAATTGGTTGGCTTGTTCCAAAGTGCAAGGCATTTAAAGTTTCAGATGATGGAACTATAGTTTCGTTAAAGCTGAACCCAAGAGATTAAGCAGCACTACATTACTTATATGACTTCATATCCCAGAAAAGTGAAATGAAACTTTTCTGCAAACTATATCTAAATCACCAGCTCGTCTGATGGAGGGGAGTGTCCCAGTTACTTTAGGATAGAGTAACTGAGCTATATCTTACATGGAACGATGCAGATTTCTGTCAGAAGGCATGGAGATTACCACTAAGCATTGATGCAAGAAACAATACCCATTACTTACCTTAAAACCTCTTTACATCCAACATAAAAGTTGTACAAAAATTAAGGAAATGAGCACAAGTGAAACCAGCATAATTTCACATTATTCTAGTCAATGCAACTTTAATACATTAAAAACTATTAGATTTGCAGTATTCTCAGCAATGCAGCTCTAGCAACCCCAAAGATGTAAAATTTACCTGAAAATCTAGATAAAGTGGGTCACATAATTGCCAAATGGCAACCCCCTATTGGGGGGGTGTGGGCCCCCCAGGCGACCCCCCAATAGGGGGTTGCCATTTGGCAATTATGTGAAAGGCTATGTGTACTTTTATGTACACATAGCATAATTCATTAATGAATTGTAATTCACCATACCTTCCAAGGCCAGAGTGTAGTGATTGAGGTCTCCGCCATAGAGAAAAATGCCGAGAGTCCCAAGAGTGCTGCAAGTACCAATCCCTGCTCTTTAAAAACCATCAGCACTTGCAAAACCTTAGGTCCGGAGCCCCTCAATGCCACCAAACTCTGCTGCCAAACCCCGTACCCTGCATTCAAAGCCCCCTCTATTGCTAACACTCTCCTGCACCTCATTATGACGACCACTCCAATTGCAGCCGCCGCCATCACCAACCCCCTCCTCACCACAATCTCCCCAAAAATCATTGCGCTCTCCGCATTATCACGACTCCCACAACATCTACTTTTTACGCCAAGTATAGGTAAGGTAGTTGCTCTATTGTGACTCTCCGCAATATCACGACTCCCACAACATCTACTTAGTATAGGTAAGGTAGTTACTCTGTTGTGACTGAAAGTCGAGTTGAAGAACAAGGTTCTCGAGTTGTACGGCGAAGTACAACTGGTGCTGCATCGCAGTCTTTTGGACGGAAACTTGGGGCATAATTTCAATTGGGGGTTGCAGAGAGTTAGAAATAAGGGATTTGAATTAGTGATGAATGAGGATCGATTAAAGAATGCAGTTCCTGCAGTTGTTGCTGCATCCATAGAATTAAACATATGTAAAAACACGAATTAAATAGCAAACAAATACAAAGACTTCACAATTTTTCGAATTAGCATCTAGGGTTTCTGCGAAGTTTGAAGAGGTGAAATCGAGTAGATGAGAATCTCATTGTGTGTTCTTGCCCGAGAGCTCTACTGCAGATTTTTCCCTTTTCTTCTTTGCTTCAAGCCAAAACCTTTATTGACAACTTGCTGCCATGCGAAATTACGAATTTAGCCCTCATTAAAATTTTCATTCCATTCCCTTGCTCATTTTTAGAGGGATAAAGCTATTTTGCCCGGTTACAAAATGGGGGTGCCCCCAACTTGGGCAGCCAAGCACAACCCTTTTTAGAGATGGCAATGGGCAGTTTCGGGGCGCCACGCCACGCCACGCCACCACCCTACCCTGTGCCCCGCCCGACTTTAGATGGGACGGGTTCGGAGCGTGGACTTGCCCCGTTTAATTTTATTTATTTATTTTTTTTTTACAAAATTTCTATTAATTAATTTTTATTTTATTTTTAATTTTTTTATTCTCCATAGGGCGGGTTCGGTGCGCTTCAGGGCATGGCACCCCCTCCCCGCCCCACCACCGCGTTGGGACAGCATTGGAGCAGTGCGAGATGAGTTTTTTTGTCATCACATTTAAACATTTTTCAATAAAATAATAGTTTTCATCACATCAATAAATTTTCCCTCTTTCAAAATAATGGGCCACCAATCCCTCAGTGATGTGCCAGAATTGGATTTATAGAGAATAGGAAAACAACGAAGGAGGCCCAATTTTGTGAAGAAAATAGCCCAAATAAAATAAATAAATAAAAGGGAAAATTAAGCCTAATGCCCTATTAAACTGACTAAATTGAATAATACCCTAATAACTAATTAAGTCAGTTAACAACGTATTGAATACGTTATAAAACCCCCAAACCCTCGAATATATCTTTCATCCTACCCGTTATAATCAAATTCTGCACACTTATGAAAAGTTTTGAGGATAAAATTATCTTATGTAAAGGGAACAGATGGAAAAACGACTTTCTTGCACTTTATTGTTCAGGAGATAATCCGTTTAGAAGGTGTATGAGCTGCTCGGGCAGCCAAACAGAGCCAGATCACATCTAGCCTCAAATCTGATGATCGACTTGAGGATTCTTACCAAGATTCAGACAAGCATTATAGAAGCACTGGCCTGCAAGTTGTCTCAGGTCTGGGTGGTGAGCTTGAAAATGTAAGGAGAGCTGTAATATTAGACGCGACGGCTTAGCAAGAATTGTTTCAAAGCTTAGTCAGTCACCTGTAAAAGCCCAAGGTTTTTTAAATTTGGAAATGAANTAGTCAGTCACCTGTAAAAGCCCAAGGTTTTTTAAATTTGGAAATGAAGAATATACCAGAAGAAAATAGGTTTCACTAGACTTTAAAAAGTCTTGTGTAGAATGCTGAGGTTGATGTTACATGGTTACTCGAGGAAGAGAGAAGAGTAATGTCTCTGGTGAAGAGCACAACATATTACTTTCATGGAAATGCTGGGAAGGATGAGGGTTTACGATTATAATATTGTTTGGGATTTTCTGATAATTTTAGATAAGGTATGTAAAGAAGTGAGAAATTCGCCGATAAAGCCAAATAGGACACCTCGGAAAGAAGAGTTGATAGTTGCACCTACCGATCCCCTGCCAGAATCCTCCCATTGATCTTCGTCAGCGGTTGTTTCCAACTATAATGGATAGACAAATGGACAGTTCTAGTTCAGACGATGGCTCCTAATAGTTTAATATTTTGGTTTAACATTAATTCAAATGGTAGCTTATTGATCTCTATGAACATCCAATAATTGCATCTACTTAGTTTGAGTGATGAGAGTTGCATAAATATTATATTTTTCAGACAGATAAATTCATTGGTTACGCTCGCAAAATCAATATTTGTTTGTTAGTTACTCCATTTTCAAAAGTAGGTATGTACACATCTTCTATTTTAATTGGCCTGGTGATTACCCGATTGCAGACTGAAATATTTTGTTGATAAATGGCCTTCTATGATTTAAGTGAATTTGGCTAACTTGGGACTTGGTGGAGGAGCTGGATGTGGTGGTGGACTTGGTGGAGGCAGTGGTGGATGTTTAGGTGGTGTAATGTTAGTTTTTCTATAGTTTTATGGAGAAGAGGAGATGGTATATTGCATAAGGATGAATTGTTCTTTTCTTGATTTTCTATCAATTTTATGCACATTTAAATACATATAATGCAAGTGATCGATTACATTATTAAGATCCCAAAAATGTAACCATTTCAAAAATGTGTCTTCCTTCACATTTCATTGTCTTTGAAAAAATAATGAGTTTAGTACAGACAATAACATTGTTTTTGAATTTCATCATTTTTTAGCGTTTCACTTTTTTTTTTAAAATTTGTGTCACTTTTTTGAGTTTGTGTCACTTTTTGAGTGTGTCACATTTTTTATTGTCTGTCACTTTTTTAATATGTATAATTTTAATTTGTGCCGCTTTTTGAGTTCGTCACTTTTATTAAAATTTGTTACTTTTTTTTTAGTGTTCATCACTTTTTTCAGTCACCTTCTTGATTTCTATCACTTTTTTTAGTGTTTGTCACTTTTTTGAGTTTGTATAATTTTTGAGAGTTTGTTACTTTTTTTGAATTGTCACTTTTTGAGTGTGTCACTTTTTTTATTGTCTGTCACTTTTTTAATCTGTATAACTTTTAAGGGTCATGCTACAGGTCCAAAATGGCCAAGTGGTGGCCGCCTATTGGAGGGGCGGCTGGCCACAGCCGCTCAAAAAAGTGGGACAAATTAAAAGTTGGATAATTCTTGGGGTACAAAATGGTGTCCAAAATGGCCAAGTGGTGGCCGCCTATTGGAGGGGCGGCTGGCCACAGCCGC
>CAIGRF010377115.1:6251-18061 GCA_903798235.1 Fraxinus ornus | reverse complement strand
GGCTCGGCTCGTTGCCACCACTACGCATCGGATATACCTAAAAATTGTTTGTCAAAAACTATATAAACGCTATACCCTGGACCCTTCTTGCCTGTAAGTTTCAATCAAAAAGCATCCAAATCTATTTTGGAAAATGCTAGACGACGATAATACTTCACACAATGTTTGACATAATGGATACTTGTTTGGCCTATTGGAGGGTTGCCGGGTTCACACAATGTTTGACATAATGGACACTTGTTTGAGAAGGGTTGTCGGCCGAGTAGTGCTATGGACCATAATGGTTCATACAATATTTGGCATAATGGACACTTGTTTGGCCCCTATTAGAGCGTTGCCGGCCCTCCAAACATTGCGTGAACCATTATCGTCCGTAGCACTACTCATCTATTTTCACTGCTGCAATTATTTACTGAGAAAATTGCTGCAATTAAAATGGCGGACGCTGATCAAGAGAGGTCAGGATCACCGACGGTTGACGGGAACACTTTGGTGGCCATGTGCTTGGCGCGTGCCGGCGTGGACAGGATGTTTGGGGTTGTGGGTATCCCGGTTACATCACTCGCGAATCGCGCCGTGGCTTTAGGGGTCCGGTTTATTGCATTTCACAATGAGCAGTCGGCGGGTTATGCCGCCTCCGCCTATGGGTATCTCACCGGTCGCCCTGGCTTGCTCCTCACTGTCTCGGGCCCTGGTTGTGTCCATGGCCTAGCTGGACTTTCCAACGCAGCCGCTAATGCCTGGCCTATGGTCTTGATTTCCGGATCCTCCGATCAGAGTTTCACGGGTCGTGGCGACTTCCAGGAGCTCGATCAAATTGCGGCAGTAAAACCCTTCTCGAAATTCTCAGCCAAAGCTACAGATATCAGTCGAATTCCCGCCTCTGTTTTCAGCGTCATTGATTGGGCCGTTGCCGGCAGGCCCGGTGGGACTTATTTGGACCTCCCTACCGACGTTCTTCACCAAACAGTTTCGGAATCTGAGGCCGACAGATTAATTATCCAAGCTGAGAATGAAAGAAACAAAGAACTGATTGAAAAGCCAATAATTAATTATTCAGAAATCCAAACGGCAGTTGAGTTGTTAAGGAAAGCTCAGAGGCCTTTGATTGTGTTTGGAAAGGGGGCGGCTTTTGCTAAAGCTGAAAATGCATTGAGGAAACTGGTGGAGAGCACTGGAATTCCATTTTTGCCTACTCCTATGGGAAAGGGGTTACTGTCCGACACGCACGAGCTAGCAGCCACAGCTGCCAGGTCGCTAGCTATCGGAAAATGTGATGTGGCATTGGTGGTTGGTGCTCGGCTTAACTGGTTGTTGCATTTTGGGGAGCCGCCCAAGTGGTCGAAGGATGTGAAGTTTATACTCGTTGAAGTATGTAAAGAAGAAATTGAGTTGAGAAAGCCATCTTTGGGGATAGTGGGGGATGCAAAAGATGTAGTAGAGAAGTTGCATAAAGAGATTAAGGATGATCCTTTTTGTTTGGGGAAGACTCACCCTTGGATTGAGGCGATAACGAATAAAGTTAAGGAGAATGTGGCAAAAATGGAGGTGCAGCTGGCAAAGGAGGTAGTGCCCTTCAATTTTCTGACGCCAATGAAGATTATTAGGGACGCCATTTTAGAGATGGGCAGTCCTGCTCCCATACTAGTTTCTGAAGGAGCTAACACGATGGATGTTGGCCGCTCTGTACTAGTTCAGAGGGAGCCCAGGACTAGGTTGGACGCTGGGACTTGGGGTACAATGGGGGTTGGTCTTGGATATTGCATTGCTGCGGCAGTGGCATCACCTGATCGGCTAGTTGTGGCTGTTGAAGGTGACTCGGGATTTGGGTTTAGTGCGATGGAAGTCGAGGTATGTTATCTTCATTAGAGTGCAATATTGTTATTTGTTTTCTTGTTGCTGCTGCTGCATCTTACTTTGGTCTTTCATATTCATTGCCAATACTATGTTTTTGATAACTTATTTTATACAGCTTTCGCATCTTGCTCTTCTGTGCTTTACTGCCATCACTTGCAATGTTTCTTTTTTATGGTGAACAGGAAGTGTTTAGGAAATAGAGTTCTACCTAATCTTTTCTCTTTTAACTTATATTGCTTCTTTATACCTCTTGCAGTGCATTTCCTCCCTTATTTGAAACTCTTCTTTGTAACATCTTTCTCTCAGTGCCTAAGTCATAGATTAAGAGATTGTTGTGTAGATCTATTGTGGTGATTGATGTGGTGTAATATTTATATAATGTCCCGTAATCTATGTTTGTCCTTTTCAAATCACCTTTTCCTTATTGCTGACTATAAAGATTCATTTTTTTCTAACCAAGTTACTTGCCTAGTCATTAGACTAAGCATTTGAATCGTTAGTTCTTGAACTCTGTTGATTGTTAACATTTCTTTTATTTTCTCGAAATACTGTTATTCTTTGTTTTTCAGGTGCTACATTCTCGGCTTTTGATACTTCATGTATCCTTTGATTATTCCCGTTTCCTTTATTGCCGCATTTATTTCTTTCTATCTTCTCCTCTAACTGTAATTCAATAATTTATTTATGATGCTAACTTGATTCTTGACTGAGATTATTATATTTTTTTAGATTAATGCAAGTGTTGAAGTTGTGGATTAACAGAAGTATCATAAGTTTGCTCTGAATTTGTCAAGAGATTACTGTGATAATCTCTGAGATATGAAGGAGGATGACTCGTTCTAGATGATTTTCTAACTGCAGTAGGTTCAAAGGAATTACTTTTAGTATGGTTAGGATCAGGCTGCAACTCTTGTGATCGATTTTCACATTCATTTTGTATTGCAATAGGTGATGAATCAGGTGAAGTAGAAGGGGAAATAACATCCCTGGAAATTAGGAAGGTTCTAGATACAATATCATATAATCTATAACCTTTAATTCCCGGTGGATAACCAACAAAGATGCAAGCTTTAGCCCTGGGTTGAAACTTTGTTCTTTGAGAAAGCAAGGTTGAAGTAAAACACAGGCATCCAAAAGTTCTGAGGGAAGTATAGTCGACTGGGGAATTATACAATAAGGAGTAAGGAGATTTATTTTTGTAAGATTGAAGCAGGTGTTCTGTTTATGAGAAATGTAGCAGTGAGAATACATTCTCCCCAGACTGAATGGGGATTTGTGATTGAAAATATAATGCTCTAACAACAATAAGGAGGTGTTGATGTTTTCGACAATAAGGAGGTGTTGATGTTTTCTTTCGACAACTGAATTTTGTTCAGGCCTCTTTACACAAGAAAATTGATGGATAACCCCCTTTGAATTAAGAATTCAGCAAACTGTAATTCAGGAGCATATTGAGATCTGAAACGTTTAATGAATACTTGGAAATGAGTTTCAATCATTTTGAAAAACTTGGGAATGATACATTTAGCATCTGATTTGTTTTTCATTAGATACACCCAAGTGACATGTGTATAATCATCCACGAGAGTGAGAAAATATTTGTAACCAGAATGTGTGGGGACATGATATGGCCCCCAGGCATCACAATGTATAAGATCAAAGGCATTTGGTGACGTGTGGTTGTTAGAGGGGAATGATAATATTCTCTGTTTGGCTAATGGACAAACATCACAAAACATTGATCTTGGATCTTTGCGTTTATCACAAAACATATGCAATTGATCCTTCATTAGATTCAGTTTTTGAAAAGACAAGTGCCCAAGTCTATGATGCCAAACATGAGCATTCACATTATTTACAGTTGAAGAAACAGAAATGAAATCATTCTGAAAAACATTATTTACATCAACTGAATCATCACTTAAGATGTACAAGCCTTCCATTCTTTTAGCCTTGCCAATCATCTTATGGCTGTATAGGTCCTGAATTAAGCAGGAATAGGTGAGAAACCTGACCTCAATATTTGAACTTTTGGTTAAGGCACTTGCTGACATAAGATTGAATTTGAACTGTGGCATATACAATACATCTTCCAGTATCAGATTAGTCCCAATCTTCACTGTTCCAATGAACTCCTCGAATGATTTGGCATGATGACAAAATTATTTTTTACTGATTTCAAGTTAATAAAAGCAGACTTATTGAAACATATGTGGCTAGTAGCTCCTGAATCAACCACCCAATACTTAGGAGAATTCATCATAGGATTATTAGAAATGGAAAAGCAGGTACCTGATATCTGATTTGAATGTGCATCAACCCAACCCTGGACTATCAGAGTGGTGAAGAAAGTATGGGCTAGATCCATCATCAATTGTGGAATGACTAATCGATGAAAGTTGCAGATCTGCTGTGGAAGTCATGGTGAACTAAGAACAGAAATCAATTGGAAACGAAATCGCAAATGAAGCAAATCTGGCTCTGATACCATATTGACTATTGAGAGAGAAGAGAGAGAGAAGAATGGAGGGAAAATGTGAATTTTCTATTGATCAAAAAATTCACACAGTACAATCCATTATGCTATAAATAGATAGAAGAAAAGATTCTGACTGACTAACTAACTGAAATTGTACAAACCAATACAATGTATACACGTGGATTAACTAACAAAACTAATACAACTGCTCCAGCTAATCTCCAGCTTGTCCAACTCTGCTCCAGCAATGTTCTAGCTCCGAATAGCTCCAGCTCAAATAGCTCCAGGCTCCAGCTCACTGACTTCTGTTATGGATGTTATTACTTGTGCATAGATCTACGTAATTCTCTCAATCATGTTTAGGTCTGTTTGTATTTAATTTGGAAGCTAGTTTCGTGGTGATCACTGAATTTATCTCCACTATCCTATCTCACCGTTTTCATTTTCCCTAACTTGCACAATTCATTTATGCATCTTGTTCTCTTTCAAGGCTGAAATAGTAGGACTATTTATTTTGTGCATAAGGGACCTTAGTTGCACAAATTTCATTAATGCATCTTGTTCCCTTTCAAGGCTAATTAGTAGAGCTATTTATTTTTGTGCCTACAACGGGAAGCATAACATAACATATTTCCTTCATATATGTGTATTTGGTGTCGAGGACCTTTCTTGGGCCTTCCTCAAGTCTTACCCTGGTCTTGGCCTATGTTCATTGAAATATTGATCATTGTTTCATTGGCTTATTAGCACAAAACGTTCCTACGTTTAACAATTAGTGTGCAAAACGTCCCAACGTTTCTTTTTTTTTGCATTTTCGCCCTTATTTCAACGTTTCAGTGTGGAAAACGTCATTTTCACTGTTTTTCAGTGTAAAATGACCAATATACCCTCAAATTTAAATAAAACAAAAAAATAAATTGTAATTATACCCCCAAATTTTTTAAAAAGTGCAAGTGAGTCCAAAAGCCTTATTAAAAGGCTTAAGCACAAAACGTCCCTACGTTTGACACGTAATGCGGAAAACGTCCTTATGTTTCAAACTTGTTTGTACTTGTTCAATAGCACAAAATGTCCCTACGTTTGACACTTATTGCGTAACACGTCCTTACGTTTTATTTCTTTTTGCATTTTCGTCCTTATTTCAACGTTTCATAACGGAAAATGTCATTTTCACTATTTTTTTCAATGTAAAATGACCAATGTACCCTCAATTTAAATAAAACAAAAAATAAATAAAATAAAAATAAAAATAAAAATAAATTACAATTATGCTCCCAAACTTTTTAAAAAGTGCAAATGAATCCAAAAATCTTATTAAAACATTCAAACCATCAGTCTTCTTCTCCGCTCTCAGCTTTATCTTCCCTCCACCACCTAAACCACTAGACCCCACCACCATTCAAACCATCCCACCTCCGCATTAACGGTGGTGGTGGTGGTGGTTGTGGTAGAGCTGGGGGAGGTGAGATGGTTTGAATAAGGTTTTTGAACTCATTTGCACTTTTAAAAAGTTTGGGAGCATAGTTGTAATTTTTTTTATTTTCCTTTTTTTTTTAATTTAAATAGGAGGGTATATTTGTCATTTTACATTGAAAATAGTGAAAATGACGTTTTCCGTAATGAAACATTGAAATAAGGACGAAAATGCAAAAAGAAATGAAACGTAACGACGTTTTACACAATAAGTGTCAAACGTATGAACGTTTTGTGCTATTGAGCAAGTACAAACAAGTTTGAAATGTAAGGACGTTTTCTGCATTAAGTGTCAAACGTAGGGACGTTTTGTGCTTAAACCTTTTAATAAGGCTTTTTGGACTCACTTGCACTTTTTAAAAAGTTTGGGAGTATAATTACAATTTACTTTTTTTGTTTTATTTAAATTTGAGGGTTATTGATCATTTTACAGTAAAAAGGATGTTTTCCACACTGAAACGTTGAAATAAGGGCGAAAATGCAAAAAAATGAAACGTTGGGACGTTTTGCACACTAACTGTCAAACGTAGTTTTGTGCTAATAAGCCTTGTTTCATTTCTTTGATTCAAACTTTTACAAAATAGCATGCTCCACAATATACCATCTTGCGCAGAAGTAACTCCCCTACCATAATATGCTTGGTTGTACTTTTGCAGACGTTGGTTCGATATCAGTTGCCTGTGGTGGTTATAGTCTTCAACAATGGTGGAGTTTATGGTGGTGACCGGAGGAACCCCGATGAAATGACCGGTCCTTACAAGGATGATCCGGCGCCTACTTCTTTCGTCCCTGGTGCAGCATATCATGTTCTCATTGAAGCGTTTGGAGGAAAGGGTTATCTTGCTGGGACTCCAGCTGAACTGAAATCAGCGCTTGCCGAATCTTTTTCAGCACGGAAACCCACTGTCATAAATGTTACAATCGATCCATACGCCGGTGCAGAAAGTGGAAGACTGCAGCACAAAAACTGAGGTAGAGTGCAGTTTATGCAATGTGGATGTCCAAATTCACAGTTTTCTCTGGGGTTATAGCCGGTATTTCTTGATATCCTCTAATAATGTATGGCGCTTTGGCGTCTTCAATGATGTGTTTTTTAGATGCTGCCGCAGCAGCATACGAGTACTCTTGTATCTCTACTTTTGAACCTTGTCCCTTTTTTTTTCCCCACACCACTGTTTTTTTAATTTTAAATTTATACACGTCACTGTCAATATCACAGCCGCCGCCACTTGTACCAGAGTGTGGTGGTCCGGTTGGTGGACTGCTATTGTAATATTGTTGGTGTATTTGTGTTATAGTTTGTGTTTGAATGCTTAAAAAAATTATGTGATGAATGAAAATGTAAAAACAGTATGTTTGAAATTTTAAGAGTAACGGTAATGTCTGGCATAATTATTCTTATTTCCTAATCATAATGCCTAATGAGTTGAGAGGAAAACAGTAATGAGCTCAATGAGCTAGCTGCTGCTCAATATGTCTTGGACCAATGATGGGCCGGGCCCAAGGACTAATCACGAAAAGCCCCAGGACAATTAAGCATGTATTGAATCCGATTTATGCAAGCTCACCTATGCCTTTCTCCGTTGTTCCCATCAATGGGTCAATCCCATGCCCCCAACTGTGGCTATTGAACCGAAGAAAGTGAGTAAAGAACAATCTCATCCATTGCTCGGTCAGTAATCGGTCCAAAGAGATGATTTTTTAAATCCTTTTTATTTTAAATTTTTTGCAATGATTTTGAAACACAGTATTACAATTTGTATAATTATATTATACCCATTTCACGATTCGATTTTAGCAAAGTTTCATCAAACATGCACTAACAATTGAAGGTGATAAAAGTCTCGACATCACCAACTGAATTTTATATTTACATGTATTTGAAGATTACGATATTAATGTCTCTTTCACAATGGACACGTATGTATCATTTTATACATTATTTAAATATTAATTCCAATTGCTACAGTTAAGGGATTACGATCTTACAACCAAACTGACTAGCAAGTCTTCGAGCATTTTTATTTCCATTTCGTACAATTTGTTTAATGAAAAACTGAGTCTTTTTCTCAATTATTTTATTAGCAGAACTTATTTTTCGAATGGTGGACACGTTCTCAATTCTTCGAGCTCTTGAATCTAGAGATATGTTGCCTGCAAAAATGGATATTTTTTCATAGAAGATTTTAAGTTCAGTTCTTTATGATGGATTATGATCCTTTTTGTTTTACCAAACTGTAACTTTATCTTATTCAAAATGAAACGCAGTTGTGGTAAATGGTCAACGAAGAGGAAGAACCTAAGAAGATTACCCTTGAAAGGATTATGATTGCTAATTTGTCGTGCCCAATATATCAAATAAATGCAAGTACAAAGAGTTGGATTTAAATAATCATATTCACATGAATAGTCCATAATAAGTTTCGTTGCAAATTCTGATTTGTGCCATTGACCTAATCAAGATCTCACTGAATGCGATCTTGTTATACCTGTTTATATATTCAGTATGAAGCTAAATTAATTATAATCTCTTTACATCTAGTAGATTAATTAAGTTTTATGGAGAAGCAAAGCATAGAAGAAGGGGTGTTGCCAGATCGGGAAGGAGGGAAATGGAACACAAAGTTGGGTGTTTTTGTTCAAGAACTGAAGAAGGTGAGCCATATAGCAGCACCAATGGTGATTGTTACAATGTTGCAGTACCTGTTGCAGGTTGTATCGGTAATGATGGTCGGACATCTTGGTCAGCTCGAGCTATCCAGTGTCGCCATTGCCACGTCTCTAACTAATGTCACCGGCTTCAGTCTTCTTGTAAGTCTAATATACAATTTTGAGTATTATCGAAATAACACAAATCATATCATTGATTGATTTACATTTTGCTGATGCCAAATAGTCCGGCTTGGTTGGTGGTTTGGAGACTCTTTGTGGGCAGGCTTATGGAGCAAAACAGTACCGCAAGCTTGGTGTCTATACCTACACTGCAATAGTCTCATTGATCATGGTTTGCACTCCGGTATGTGTTCCTGTGGATTTTCATGGACAAACTGCTTATTTTGCTGAAACAAGACCCTTCAATCTCAGTCGAAGCGCACAAGTATTCAATTTGGCTCATCCCTGCACTGCTTGGGGCTGCAATTTCTAAGCCTCTAGTAAGATACCTGCAGACTCAGATCCTGATTTTACCAATGCTCATAAGCTCCTTTGCTGTACTATTTTGCCACGTATTTGCAAGTTGGGCTCTGATATATAAGTTAGACCTGGGAACTGTTGGTGCAGCCGTGGCTTTCTGTCTGTCAAATTGGTTATACGTTGTTCTGCTTTCATTTTACATCAAATTCTCGACATCCTGTAAGAACACACGTGTGCCTTTCTCAGTCGAGGCCTTTCAAAGTATTGGGATATTCTTTCGCCTAGCAATTCCTTCTGCTGTGATGGTTTGGTAATTTCTTCTTTATTTTCAATTTTTTTGTTCTTTATAAGCTGAATTCCCCGGCTACATTTACCGATCACTTTATGATTGTAGTCTTAAATGGTGGTCACTCGAAGTGCTTATTCTGCTATCTGGCCTTTTGCCAAATCCAAAGCTTGAAACATCAGTACTCTCAGTATGGTGATGCTCAAAATCCATCAGCACTCCCTTATTTCATGACTTATGAGTTAAAAAAAGAAATTGTTCTTGACTTCAATTCATCTTCATAACCAGCCTAACAATTTCAACATTGCACTTTACTATTCCATACGGGTTTGGAGCTGCAGCAAGGTAATCCATTACAATATTATCAATAATTCCACATCTCAATACAAAGATGCACGATTTTTGGATTCTAATACAGACTTGATTATTATCTAGTACTCGTGTTTCAAACGAATTAGGAGCCGGGAATCCACAAAAGGCACAAGTGGCAGTTTCCGTTGTCATGTTTCTTGCCGTCATAGAAACAGTTACAGTAAGCACAGTTCTCTTCTTCTTCCGCCACATTTTAGGCCGTGCTTATAGCAACGAGAAGCAAGTGGTAGATTATATTGGTGCTATGATTCCCTTTATTTGCCTCTCAATTGTTACAGACAGCCTACAAGCTGTTATCTCAGGTCAGAACATCAAGTTTCTTACACAAATACCTAAAAATACATATATTTTATCTTGTAATGCAAGTTTCGAATATCTTGTAATGCAAGTTTTACATTAGGAATTGCAAGGGGAAGTGGATGGCAACATATTGGGGCTTATATCAACTTAGGGGCGTTTTATATAGTTGGAATTCCAGTAGCTGTGGTATTAGGTTTTACTCTTCATTTAAAAGCAAAGGGATTTTGGATTGGGATAGTTATTGGTTCAGTACTGCAATCAACTATTCTTTCCCTTGTAACAGCCTTCACAAATTGGCAAAATCAGGTGAATTTTTCTTCTCTCTATCCCTTTCTTGACTTGTATTCCAATAGTTGTTTATGATTTATTTATTTGTTTATCGATTAGGGGCGGAGCAAGGGTTGAACTAGAAAATCTTTTATATTTATAAAAAATATTTTTCAATTATGGGTGAATTTGATTTTTGGTATTGGTTGTGACTTGTGCAGGCAATTAAGGCAAGGGAAAGGTTATCAGAAGGCATTGCCAGTGGAAGAGAATGAGGAAATGAATATTTGTTGTATAATTCTTGTTTTTTGTTTTTTTTCTTCATCTTGTTTATTTTGCTCGGTATAATTTTTTAGATAACATTTTATTGTACAGTCCAATTAATGGGCAGGTCTGCGTGTATCTGTCCTGTTAAAAACAAAGAATACTGGAAACTTTTCATCATGGTTATTATAGCCCATCATCGTGTTGCATACTGAGCCATGATCATCGTTGGGCTCTGATGCAACTCTCCAGCCAAATTGGAGAAATGGTAATTTGGGCTTGGCCCATGGACTATTTTCCTTTTCCTGATAAATCGATGATGAGGCCCAAAACTCGGATCCAATAAGTTGAGTAATGTCGCTACCTTATTTATAAAAGGGAAAATTAGACTCCCTACTCTAAAAAACAAACTAATTTGATTAATACCCTTAACATAAATTTAAACCCCTAATTATCGTAATTTATACGTCCCAAAACCCACCCCCATTCAATTACATACGCACAGAAACAGAGACCTCATCTTCTCTCACGATTTTTTCAAGATTTTCATCAACATCATCTCGTTTTTCTCCAAATTTCGGTGAGATTTCAAGATTAATTATATTCCAACATCATTCATCCACGAATTCACACTTCCATCCTTAAAAATTTCAAGAAATCAAAGGTAAATTAGCACAACTTTATGGGTTTCGANAAAAATCAGGCCCCAATTTTTAAATTTACAAAACTCAGGTTTTTTCATGAATTAATTAATTATATTTTACAATTAATCTATTAAATTAAATATTTAACTGTAATATAATATAATCCACCTCACCCCACCCCACCTCCACCACCCCCACTGCTCCGACGACTATTTCGACGACCGGAGACAACTCCGACGACGGTTCTCCGGCCGCACTTAATTCCGATTATTACTCCGGTGACCGTTCCGACGACTACTCCGATTCCAACGATCGTTCCGACGACTACTCCGACTCCGACGACCGTTCCGGCGACTATTCCGACGACTACTCTGATTCCGATGACTATTCCGGTTACCATTGATGGTCACAGCTTACATGTTGTATGGTTACAGTCCAGGTCACAAGTCACAAAACATTGTTATTTGTTTATAATTATTGATAACATGATAAATCTCATATTTTTTTGTACGGTCACAGCCTTGGTCACAACGCATGTCACAAGTCACGGCCCAGGTCACAGACTCCGTCCGCATTTGATGGTTAAATTGTAGTCTGTATTCTGAATATTAAATATGAAAATGTAAATAGATAGTAGACTTTAGTGCTGTTTAATCATATCTTTTATTTGTTCAAAGTTGTTTGGATTTCAAATCATGATCGCTGATCAATATTTCAAGTCACAGCCCAGGTCACA
>CAIGRF010377091.1:17723-32495 GCA_903798235.1 Fraxinus ornus | reverse complement strand
TGAGGAACTCATAGATCACCACAACTGAACTTCTATGGGACTACCACCGCCTCAGAGGCACAGAAGAGGCCCTGTATCCCACCTGGTGGACCAACAATGGACTCAGGCGGGACACACCACAGCTCCTACTTCAGGGCAAGTGCTAGCAACTGCAACACTGAATGTTGTGCCATCTTTGGCATATGAAGAAGTAGGTCCCAGCACGTACAAGCCTCCGAACTTACCCAAGGGGAGGGGCAAAGGCAAAGCAAAGGGTGGAGAGCCTAGAAATAGGCCACACAACCTTTAATACCCATGCACTATGGGGGGGCCCCCATCGCCTCCCTAATCTGCTTTGTAGGAATAATGGGAGGGATTCCGGCTTCTGCACAAATAAGGGCCATATCTACCCCCAAAAATTACCCAGAATCTCTTTTTTTCGACGAAGAGGCCATCGAGTAGGAAGAAAAGGTAAAAAGAGATGATCACAATTGGGAGAATACTTACACAAACTCTACAAACTCAGACAGAAGCACCGAAAGAACAGTCTCCTTCCCAACCACCGGCTATAATGAAAAAATAAAGGGCTCAGACGAAGAAAATCTGAGAAGTCTGAATACGCGAAATTTCTGAAAGTGAAAAAGGGATAAAGTTAGGTTTTCTGCCTTTTATATAGGCATCAAAGTCGAACCCCCACCGTAGGATTAATTCCCAGCTTCGATCTGGGCCATCCACTTGTAAGGCTGTCGCGTAGGACAATTCAAAAGGTATCCATCGCGTTCCAAAATCAAGGGCTGGGATGAACCCGTGGATATCACGCGTTCCCTACACACGTAAGCACAAGTTTTAGTACGCCGGCATCATCATTGCGCATTAAATGCGCTCACCGCTCAAAAACCTTGGAAATGACTAAGGAGTACAGGTGGCCTCGTAGGGACCCCACGTCCTTTTGAAATAAACCGCCGATGGCAGGAAGTGTCGACCTTTTAAAGTCCCATCCCACTTATGGGAGGTTCGGAAAAAATCGCTTTGTTGAGCCTCACCCCGTCAATCACCTCGCACAAACCCAAGTAGGGGAGCCAGCAGGTTCGGTTCGGCTATTCAGCAGATTCCCATTAAAGTCCAGATTTCGCGTAGGGGGCCCATATTTCAACAAAACCTGCTATTCCGGTGCACCAGGAGGGTGTAATGGGTCGACAAATGTGGGGGATTACGCTCCTATAAAGGCGAGACCCATCCCTGGATCCGGCGAGACCTTGGAAGTCCACGTACTATATGAATATTCATACTTGGACTTAGGGGACTGATGTTACTCATGTAAAATTCGTGCCATGTGGCAGGAGGAGTGGACCTACACGTGGTATCAATTCGGCCGAACCGATGATGTAACCGAAAGCGTCCCCACACCCAAAAGAACCCTACACCGAACCGCTGGGATGAAGGCATAATATATCCGAACCTATTCGATTGGACATGATTAGACGGCTTGATTGGACTGCTTACTGTCGCGCCGCCCCCGCCAGCCTACGCTGTCACATCTCAGGCCTAAAATAAGATATGGAAATCCAAGCATTTATGGTTGGGCTGATAGATGATTGGTACAAGATTACAGATTATGTTATGCTAGGACACGTGTCACGTCATCCAACGGTTCTTATATAATATACTCTACTATAAAAACGCATGTAAATTATTTTGGAAGGTTAATGCAAATTGATACACTAAAAGAAAACTTTTGCAATCTCTCTACTTGGAAACTACCTCGTCGACCCTCTTTTTATTACTTGACACACTTGTACGAATTAAATTGTTCATCTTCTGTTGGATCACTTTTTGGGGTCAACAATTAGTATATTTAAAATATAAATAGGTTAACAAATTTGATTTACCAAAAAAATTGTCAATGAATGCACTAACAGACAAATAAAATTTAAATACTAACCAAAAATTCTGTTGGAACAAAATAAAAGCCAAAAGAAACTAATAAGTTGGTAACACTATAAGAAAACAATAAATGATATTTTAAATTTATCAATATCTTATTAAGATTTAGAAAGAATAATATTTTTGGAGTGACATCTATGGCTTCCGTAAGGACTGAAGCATTATCGATGATTCTTGAATCTGCCCATGTATGAGTTACATTATTTTTTCATTCTCATTCTTCTATTCATTTTCAACCACATATTTTTCATCACATCAATAATTTTTATTTCTTTTTCAACCACACATTTTCCATCACATCAAACAAAAAAATGTATTCTTGTGGAAATAATGTGGCTCAAAAAGGGGCAGAATCAGTGACGACGTTGTTGTTGATAATACCTAACAAAGGTATGTATATAATCACAAACGGTATTGCTATCAATAATATTGTATAAATTACCAAGATATATTGATTTCAATCAAAGCTCACCAACAGTCATATCGTCCATGATTGATGACGAATTCTTGTCACTGACTAAAGTATCATTAGATAGATATTCTCGACAACAATAGTGCATTAATGTCGGTATATATTGATAAACGTGTGTCAAAAATTATCAATGATATTATTGTCAATAATTATATCTCAATCACCAACATAAATTAATTTCAATAAGAATCGCTAACCTTTGTACTATACATGATACATCTAGTTGATAGTGTTTAGATTTACCTTTTGAAACAATTCGAAAAATGATTAAAAATATAAGTCTTTTCTTGATTATTTTTCACACCACACTAGATCATTTACAACAAAGACACTTTTGACGTTACGTTCTTCGAACTTTCACAAATAATGTACACAAATCTCGAATCTCTCAAACTTTCATTTTCAGTACACATTGATCCTCGCGACAGATTTTCGTACGACAACGTTGTCAAACGTGTCGCCTAACTTTAGTATTAACACGACACACAATGTGAAACAAAACACGACGAATACTGGGTCGACTCAGTTCGGTTTGATTCAAGAGTAAACAAAAGTAAAAGTATTGTATAACAACACCGCTAGCAATAGAATCAAGATCTGATCAGCCACTGAGATTCGCTTGTTAGAATCATTCTGAATTCCATTCAAATTGCAAGATGACCACTTCTGTTCAATTGAGAAAGATGGGTGGTTTGTTTGAAGGTAAGGCCTGAAGA
The DNA here is from genome assembly GCA_903798235.1 of Fraxinus ornus. Lineage (NCBI taxonomy): Eukaryota > Viridiplantae > Streptophyta > Magnoliopsida > Lamiales > Oleaceae > Fraxinus > Fraxinus ornus. The sequence continues at coordinate 29,384 of CAIGRF010377091.1, read as the reverse complement.
GTAATTCCCCACCAGCTGACTTCAATTCCCTATCTCTCCATTCCTATATTTAACAATTCAAAATGAAATTATGTTAATTCTTGACCCAATTTTGTATAGAAATAATAATCTAAATTAAATTACCTCCAACTCTTTCCCCATAGTGACAACAATGGCGTCGTTGCTTGCGCCAAATGACGAACTATGCGACTCCGACTGCAAACAGAACTCACCTGACTCTAGTAGAAGATGGAGCTTCAAAGCATATTGACATGATTCTTGGCATTTTTCTTCGACTAGAGAGGGGATTCGATCGATGATATTAGCTCGATGGTACCTATAAATGCTCGTTGTGGATTCTCCTAATTGAACTTGCTCTGGAGATTGGTTTGTAGCACTTGGAGCAATTACCTTTGCCAATTCTTCTGCAATAGCTCTGAGTTTTATGGCAACATTCTCCATGTTTTGCCTGCAAATGGGGTAAATAATCTCAACTTGTGAAGCTTTAATGAAGGTATCCATCTTTTTGCACGTGGAATGATACTGAGATACTAATTCAAGTTCTTCCCTTCTGAATCAGATAGATTCGTATCTGAAAGAGATTGACAATAGATTCTTTTAAAATTAATTATTTGTCCCTTCGTTGGTCTTCCTAACAAACGGATCCAAATTATACATTTTGGTCTTTGATGGCTTGGATCGGATGAATATACTCCGTTCAAGTCTTAACAATTTAAATGTGAGAGGCGCCTAAACAATGTCACGAACGAAAAATTCAACCTACAATGGAAATGCGAAATAGATGAAATTCGGACTTGATAATTTTTACCTGAAAATCTGAAGTTTTTGCTCTCCAAGAACAATTTTACCCTTCTCTATGAACTCCTTATCATCATCACACCACATAAACTTCTCATGGTCTCCATAATTTGTGCAACATTTAATAGGCAGTCCAAATATCTGTTCACTATCAACCAATATTGATCTTAACTCCTCACTAGAAATTCCATGCCCAAAAATCCGAAAAACTCCGAGTCCCCTAGCCGATGTCAACAGCCGACTGATCGAGTCATCATCATCCATTGATATGAGCAATTGATAATCAATATCAAGTGGCTTTAAACTATGAACATGCTCAGGGAGAGTCAATTCTGGGATATCAGTATTGACTTGTCTATGTATTCGGACAAAAGTGGATCCACGGCAGAACGTGACCCTTTGCCGGTTGGAATTGGTGGTGGTGGCGGTGCTGCCGGTGATGATGAAATCAAACGATTTCTGGCAGGCATGATATAGTATGAATGCCTTTCTTGAATTGGCGAAAGAGAAATGTCAGTTTTGATGAGGAATGAGGATATTATTAGTGTTAAAGTGCATGGCCCATTGTGGGTGCACGTCCAAGGCGTAGCCTTCACGTCTCGATTTGCTTCTATTACTTGAATTTTAGGTGTGTCTTTAAGTTTAAAATCGATAAATTGACTCTCTCTTAATGGGTGTTTCACTTTCTAAAAAGGTAGTCCAATGACATATTACCCATCAAGTATATCTCTCTCCCTGTCTAATGCAACACACAGAAAGCAGACATACAAACCTCATTTTTGAATTTAGTCTACCATTTTCAATCACCAAAAGTTTTCTATATTTACTTGAGTTTCATATTTTTGTCGGAAAAAAATTCGTGCATAAATTATATTCAGATAACTAATATTTTACGTGCATAAAAGTGGACAAAATTTTGAATTACCAAAGTCAAATATGTAAAAGTAAAGACGAGAGATGCATGAATATGAATTAGGTCGAGGCAAGAGTTTTACTCTTTCTCTTTAAGACGATAATGTCCCGTAAGGTGCTAATGGTTTTTCGGAAATCATCTCTCAAGATACACGATTGAATACCGATATCAAATATGTAAAAGTAAAGACGAGAGATGCATGAATATGAATTAGGTCGAGGCAAGAGTTTTACTATTTTCTCTTTAAGACAATAATGTCCCGTAAGGCGCTAATGATTTTTCGGAAATCATCTCTCAAGATACACGATCATGTCCTGCGCAATAGGAGCACTCCAAATTATGTAAACCAACGAACTTTTTAACTCTCTTCTATAAAACTCGAATTAAAATAACCTGTAGAATTTATTTGATGCATAATGCAAGTATAATAATGCTTGGATCATGTGTTGCAAAACTACAAATGAGGAAGTCTATATATGGAAAGTTGTGTTCCAAAAGATATACGACTCTTGGAAAAGACACAATTATTGAAATGTGACTCTATTTGAAGAGACGCACCTATTGAATAATGATAATTTCAAAAATCAGGACCTTTCATTTGAAATGATCCAAATTTTCAATCAAATGTATTCTAGAATATTCTCACGTATCACACCCAGGTCAATAGAATATTTCATTATGCTAACACGATTTTAAACAATTTTCACGAGGTTAAGCGTTTCAATTACAGCCTTAATTTCTCGTTCACTCAAAGTTGGCTAGAAAAGCTACGATACTTTACTCATGAAGTAGAATAATTTCAGTCTTCGAATTCCCATAATCAACATGTCTCACTTAACCGATTGATCAAAGTTGGTCAAAATCAACATTTTGAACTAATTTCCAACAATTTTACATCAAAGAATGGACCAATCAAAAGTGGAGTAACATAGTATCAAAGATCAAGTTAATCGCGAAGACTTTATCCAGTCAACAACTTGAACGATAGCAAATCAAGATAGACAATCTTAATAGTTGCAGGGCACTCAGGAAAGCAATAAAAAATATAACATCATCTCACAAAATCCCATCAACCCGAGTCCTAAAACAGTCCACAAGATATAGATCACAACATCTCACCAACTATTTTCTTTTCTATTTTTTTTTTCTATTTGAACCCCACCTATCACTTGAAAATTAATTTTTTTTTTTTTAAAAAAAAAAAAAAAATGGTACCAAGACTTGAAAAGGGTCATATGACTTGACCTCGGTCAACGAAAGAAACGAAGACAAATTTTAACTTGTAAATTAAAACAAAGAAAAATCTCACCTTAAATTTTGTGTGCTAGGTCATGTTCCTAGTCATCACGTGTTTTGAAAGATATTATTTTGGCTCATGATCGCTTTCGTAATTAGTGTCCTTCAAAGCCAGTATTGAGGATATCTCGTCCCTCTTCAAACTCTCCTCCATGTAAATTGTCATTACTATCCTTTGAAAAAAACAAAAGTTGGTTGAATCAATTGTTACCTTTAATATAAAAGGGTAAAATAGCGTTACAGAGTAAAATCCAAAAAGTGATTTGACTATGATACACTTGACATTGCATTAAAAAATTAAACGAGGATCGCAAAAAATCGATTTTTTGGATGAAATAACTCTACCAGACAAGGGCTAAGATTTTCATCATTCTCTCGTGACCGACACAACTCGATTCAAGCAAGATATACTGCAATTTCATTTTTCAATGAGATCGATCTTTAATCTTTTATCTTGAGCAAGTATTGGTATTAAATTCTTGACAGCAACATACGACTTAACTCAAACCAAGGGGGTGATTTCTCTTATTGATCAAATATCGATAGCAAACTTCAAAAAATAACATATGATGCAATAAATAGATTATTTTCATATAAGCAATCAAAAAACTTTTTCTTAACGTGTTTAGAAAATCGGATCAAAGAAACACACAATAAATCATAAAAATCGCCTAAAAGTACTCTGAGCATACATCAAAGGAAAGCTCAAAAGTGACGGTGGCATTTTGATCTAAAAACACTTATCCCTCGTTGGAACTTTTGTACATAGTATAGATATGGATAATCGAAAATGCTACACTCAAAAGTGTATATTTATTTTGACATTTGATTGTTGTTAAAAAATGATTGGAGGGAAAATTGTTTACTTTTTAAAATGTTCAATGGTGTGTTGTCACGTGACAAAGTGTAAAGGATGATGTACGTGCAACATGATTGATAGATAATATAGATGCATCAAACGTGGTTCAGACAATCAGTTACGTGTAAATCTGGCCATAAATGAACAAAAATAATATAGTTGAGCGCAGGCATGTCACCAGTATTATTGTTGTTAGAAAATATCCCTTGTACAGAAAAGAAGGAAGCTATGACACGTCCAGTATTCTTTTAAATTCTCCTCTACAAGAGGCCATTTCATTCGTGCCTACGCTATGTCATTCCCCCATTTTCAATGATATGGCCAAAGACGCTGTACATCCGAGGTGGAGTAAAGGCCACTGATATGGTGCGTCACTGTTGAAGAGTTTCCAGCGCTGTCTCTTAAGCCCTCTCCAGTCCAGTCCTTTCTGCAAGCGAGAAGTACAAGAAGCTCAGCACAACTTGCTATTGAATATAGTAACCAAATGCACAACCAACCAAAAGAAAAAGAAGAAAGCCAGTGGTAAGAGTGAAGGCTTCCTAAGCCAATGGACCGGATTCGAGCCTCCCCTAAAAAATTGGGAGGAAAAGAAGGGCTGGAATGCAGCAACTCAAAAAAAGTCGAAACATTTTTACATCTGACTCTTAAACAATGAGGCCAAAAAGTAGTAATTTCTGCGTTTCAAAGTAGTAAATGCCATCTTTTCCAGTTTGGGGCATGTTTCAAATTGAATGCCCGTCCTCTTCAAAATAATAATAATAATAAGGTAGGATTCATATTTGTGCAGGTCAGTAAATCACAGTAACAAACATTTCGAAAGTATTCATCATTTTTTTTGCATACGACCACCTCAGCAGTGGGGGGTTAGCTGGATCTCCACTTATATTTATTAAAAGAAACAAGACAAGAAGGATTAAAGTTATGTGTGCATTTTTATTCAACAAGTAAAAGGAGCTAAAGCTGAATTTGACAAAACATGGATATGATAGGAAGTTAGAATTATGCCAACCTTTAAGAGAACTATATATTACAACTTAAATATTTGCATAGACACACTTTTAGGTTACCTTTGGCACATCAGATTAGAATTCACAAGAAATTACTCATTAAATTAGAGGAAACAATACAAGGAAAATAATATTAGCATTAGAAAAAGGTGAATAACATTTAAGTCATTCATTAAAAAAAAATACTATTTGTACGATTCTATGTTAGCCGGCTTAGACCCACCTCCTTACTCCACATTATGTTATCCGGTTAGCTTAAGAAAGATAGTGCAATTTATATTCTTTAGAATAAAAATTATAACATAATATCCACCCTAATATTGTCTGCGTTACTGCATAGTATATCTACTATAATTTTCTAATTAATTCCTTAAACGCTCTAATTCGGTGTACCAAACACAACCTTAAAATACACTGTCAAATATCTAAACCAACTAGAAACAGGTAGTGAGGCAACTGGGATTACAACACAAATTTAAAAAAATTGTACAAGAAACAAAACAATATATGCTTTCAATGTGAATGTTTTGACAATAACTATGCAAAGGTAAAGGCTCCTGCTTTTGTTAACAACAAAATCTAAGAAACAGAAGTTCTAATTAGAAGGGATTTTAAGAGTTGAAGAGCTTACTTGGCCCAAGAATTAGCTGTAGACAAGTAAAATTGTTGGTTAGCAGCACAATCACTGGTACTCCCATAAATCATACCATTCTGATCAGATTTCTCCCTAGGATTCAACAAAATTTGGTTCTCACTACTGGAAGTTGGACCATATAAAGTTTCTGGCAACCATGGACCATCAACAATGCAAGGGACAGAACTATCAAATGTCCCAGCATTCTGAAAATTGCCAAGAAAAACATTTTGAGAAGAATGAGTGCCAGCATGGATTTTCTCATCATTCTTAAACAGCGAGGCCATTTTTTTCTGAGGCGCCGAATGCATAATATCTTCCTTTGGTCTGCTCAGTTCTGGAAGCCAGCTGGCAAGTCCACCTACCAAGCCTGGACCAGCTTGACCTAGAGGAGAACTATTCCACATCTGCCATGTTCCACTGTCATTTGCATCGTTGAATTTATCCTGAGCTTTAGGAGTACTGGCGGAAAAAAAGGAACTACCATGCCTTTCCTCTGAAACTCGTGATCGTGACAATGGGGACTGAATTGGTGATGGCTTGGTGACTTCAGATGGTGGAGGTGTAGTCTTCACAGACCATGGTGCTTCCAATATCCTATCTGCTACAAAACTGAGGTCCAACTCAAAGTTATCAATTGGTTCAGAAACTGGTCCAAGCAAGGATACAAGGTCCGGAACATAACAAGGGTCTTCAAAAATCTCTGACTCCTCTGGTAAAAGTTGATCTGGCGCTTCTCCAATCCTAGGAAATATAGCTCCAGACAACAATGGAAGACATCTACTGCTGTTTGTTAATCCAATAGGAGGAGGGGGTAAAGTAGATGGTGGTAGCTGTCCAAAGTTAATCGGTCCATCAAAAAGTTGTGGTGGGCTCTGAACTTCTGTTTGGGACTTCATATTTGGCCTACCAATGATATTCGGATTAGAGGGTGAAGAAACAGCAGAAGAACGAGTGAATAATTGTTGCCAAGACATTTTGGGGGCTGGACATGGTTGAGGTTCAGTGACCATCTGTAGTTAAAACCACAGCATAAATATGTGCTCCAAAAAAAGAAAAAAAACCATGACAAAATAAGATTGAGACACATGCCAAGATATCTATCACCAGAAAGGACATCTCATTGGCCACAATTATAAAAAGTAACATTAAGTGCATTACCAACATCAGGTTACAATATCCATAATGGCCAAGTATGGAAAACTGGCTTCCTTACCTATCAGCTATCTTCAGATAACTAATAAACACAGTTAACAGCCAACCCAATCCACAATAAAGATAAGCAAACAAGATCAAATAAAGACAATAGATAACTTACAGGACGATAGACATTTTTATCATCTCCATTTACATTTGATCTCCCTGATACCGATTCTGGCTGCAATACATTTCTCCTATATGCAGAACCTTGAACATTATCTACAGATGCATTAGGTCTGTGTTCGCTTGAAACAATAGAAATATTAGCACTTCTTCCAAAAAAACCACTTCCACTAAATGCTCTAGAAGATAAAAAGGTGCCCTTCATACGATCCAGATATCTTGTTCCAGCAGTTCCTCGGTTATGGATGCTCATGGTAGCACTTTTAAATCCATGACCCACTTCTACACTACGAGATTTCACATTTTCAGATACAGTTCTGTGTTGTTCGCATTTGTTGCCAACTATTTTCTTGTTTCGTGCACTTTCCTTGCTGAATCTCCTTTCTGATTCCTCTGCATCAGAGTTGCTTTTGCTTGATCCCCTATCTCTTTCTTTCTTTCTCTCCTGATGCTTCTTTTTAACTTCTTTCTTCGTATTTCTATCCATATCAGAAGGGGGCTCTTTTCCACATTCTTTTTTGTCCAACTTCTCATCCCGCAATCTCCTACGTTCTTCAACCAACCTTGCCACTTCTTCTCTCTGCTTTCTCTCCTCCTCCTCCAGCAGCTCCTTCTCTAATCTAGCCTGCCTCTTCTCCTCAGCTTTTCTGCGAGCTTTCTCTCCTTTACTCTCATGAAAATTCCCTCCATTCTCACCTTGCTGATCCAATAGCCATGTTAACTCTACATCAGTTGAAGTATCATCTCTGGACGAATTAACCCTAAAAATCTTCCTCCAAAGCCACGCAATACTCAAATACAAAGCTGTAAATACCTTGAAAGTAAAAATAAGGATGTTGGAATAAGACTTCTCAGCCAAACAATGATTTTCCCCACCAACATACCCACCTCCATTCTTCTTCAAATAACTCGACTTCCCAGCAAAAGGTCCCTCAACCCAATTCCCATTCTCCAACCAGTCCTTCCCACATATCCACCCATTATCCGACCAAACCTTTCCGTTGAACGTCGAGCCACCTTTCCCAACTAAACACTTCAAAATACCTGAACTCCCCAAATCCAGAGACTCGGGCAAGTCCAGAACTGGCCTCTTTGAAATATGCCCACAATATGAGCACGTAAACTTCCCCCCACGGGGATTCTGATCCCGATATGGAGTCAAGCAATTCCTACACCTCCGTATAGCAGTCTTCCTCAACTTTTGAATTTCAATAGCCTCAACCCTCTTCCTCTCCCTAAGCCTAGCATTCCTCCTCACCCGCCAGGCAGACAACTTAGGCATCAAAATCTCATACCAAAAAAGGGTTACTAACAGCACGAACAAGCACGCCAGCCTTGGAGATGTGATTTCAAAACGGAAAGCAGGGGGCAATAGCTGCGATAGAGCCCAAAGCCCAATCAGTGGAACCACTAACCATGGCAACATGGTAGCAATCCTCCTCGACCACTTCTGAATCACACACAGTAGACACATTATCCTCCTTATGGTGCACCTCTCTCTCCCAGTCTTGATTGGGATAAGTGATTAATTAATTAAACTCACAGGAAAAATAATCGAAATAACTTCTCGAATCCCGCAAACATATATGTATAATTGGGCCTAAGAAGGAGGAGATTTCAAAAAATCGTATCCTCTAATACGTCCCTGTTCTCAATTCTTCTACCAATGCAATTCCAGTTCTTGCGTTTCTTCCAAACCCAATAGGACCGATTCGTGAAAAATCAACGCGTACGGAACTTTTTATATAACTTTTTTACCGAATTGACAAGTAACGGCCGAGGGGAGCAATACTAGGAGTGGGCATGGGTTAGGTTATGTCGGTTTTTGCCTCAATTCAAGTCTAATTCAGCATGATCGATTTGATCACAATTTAACCCAACTCAATCTGTGTAAAGGTTAAATTCAATCCAACCCAATCAAGTATCGATCCAGTCGGGTGAGTTGGATTGGTCGGTTTGGGATAACTTGTCAACAAAAATTAAAGTAGGCGGGTCGGGTCGGGTTGGACGAATTTATAATTGACTCATAACTTATTACTTATATAATACTAGGTCTCTATAGTTACAATGACAAAAAAATTTGAATTATTTTGACACTTCATGCCCGAAAATGTTACATGGACAAATTGATATTAAATTATATGAAGTCAAGAAATATTTTTGGCAATTAAAATATTTTTTTGTTGAATGTGTATTCGTCCCAACAATATCATAACACTTGTAAAATTCATAAATATAGTCGAATTGGGTTGGACGAGTTTATTCGATTTTCATCAGTTAACTCATAACCCGACCCAACTCGCTTACTCAATCAACACATCCAACCCGTGTAAAAACAATAAAAAAATCGACCCAAACTAATGGGTTGGTTCTGTTTGAACGGTTTTGAAGGGTCCGGTCGGGTTTTGCCCATCTTAAGCAGTACTCAGTCAAATTTTACTTTGATGTTTGACCCTCGTTGAATTTTAATTCATTTTTCACTCTCCTCTTGTTGACCATACATTCTCTTAATAAAATAATATTACGCATAAATATAAAAATTCTTCTTACTTTCTAGTCACACATTTTAAAAAAATACTATTCCAAAATCAATTTTTTTTTTCAAACAATGGAGCTCAAACAAGAGCTTAATATTACTACTTGCTCACCGAAAATAAAATATAACCCATTATTCATCCATCTTTTCAATTGATTACGTGTTCGTCACTCGTTTAATTTCTGTCATCCTCAACTAATGAAATATGCTACGTGACCGACAAAAACTTTAAATCAGCCAAATGGGCCAAAAGCGTGTCATTCCCCAAATTATCTTCATAAAATTATCTTTTCAATTGTTTCCAAGATGGGCTTTGCTATTCGTACAAGAGGGTTTACACCCCTGTGTACCCAGTCCCATCTGCCCGCCCCTTATGTGAGGGGAGTGTACCCCGTGTACAAATAGATTTATTCTTCCACGATCTTTACATCGGCATCTAAATTTGAAAGGGACGATTTCCTCCTCTAAGAAGATGCAACACGAAGGAGCTCTTAATTCAAATCTTTGATCCTCAGTATCTACCCTATCTATTTCCGAGGTTGACCGATTACAAGATCTTTGAGAAGGCTTCTTGTGTTGGCAAAATAGGTTGCTCATTTGCATTGGGTACCTATCAACAGTGCAAGTGCCCGCTTCAAAGCAGTTGTCACTTTTTCCATTGCCAAGATGGGTCTAATGGATTTTCCCCCCATCAGATCTTCTTGAGTCCATGTACTAAGAAGTGAGAGGTGAAGCAAGAGTATGTCAGGAACATCAACCAACGCGATGAAATTCAAGATTTCAGCTTGAATTTGTGTTTGAATTTGGACGGTTCTTCCATGGATTGAAAAGCTTGCAATACAGAGGACCTTTTTGTGCTTTTGGCTCATTTGGCTTGATTTAAAATTCAGTTTACGTGCTACGTTGTATTTTCGTCCATCATGTGGCACATTTCGTTCGTTGAGAATGACAGGAATGATGTTGTAATTGAGATTTTGAATAAGACGACATTTTAATTTTTCATTTTTTTCGTTGGAAAAAAGAAGGAATTTTTTTATTCTGTACAAAAAAAAATTTAAAAAAAAAAAAAAAAAAGAGGGAAATGCACTTTTGCTTGAAACACAGTTCCCAAATATTTATTTTATGCCTTTGAGCGCGTATAGAACCTTTGATTCTTGCAGTTTCCTTGAATCGAGCAAAGTATCAAAAATCCTTCTACCAATCATGTATAGTGTCCTTTGTAAATGGTTATTCATATTTTATTTGGTCAATCAATCATTTTTCCTTCAATTAGCACTATTACTATATATTGTTTATAGTTCGAAAAATATATTTATTTTGTTAATCTCTTAAAATTGCATTTGGTACTATAATTTATATTTATAATTAGATGATTTTTATATTGATTAAAAATTTAAAATAATATTAAATAAATAAATAAAAACTTACGCACAATCCTTGCCTAGCCCGAAATTTGACAACCACACATTACGTTTTTCAGAACATTGAAATAAATTGTTTTGTGCATTCCCAATAATCTTTTTAGAGCAGACCCCGCTATTAAAGTCTATGTGTGTTAATTAATGGAAGGTTAAAGAAAATAATTTATCGAACTAACATAATTATTACAAATTAAGAACCTTAATGCATTAGAATGCTTTGCAACAATTAAAAAAGTTGTATGAATATAATTACCCAAGCATTTAATATGCCCAATTATTTATTTATCACATGTAGATAAACAACTTTCTTGTTTTGATAAAAACTTCTGATCACTCTATAGCAAGAGAACATTTCATTCTCTATATAAATTAGTTATTGCGCCTCTATTTGGTATGGTTAAGAAGCATATTTTTAAGTAGATTCTAAATTTCCAACAAAAGTTGTGGGTCCAAAAAAAATTTATAATTAAAAATAAGTATGAGAAAAAATTAATTTTGAAAAATGAAGTCAAACGAGATTACTATGTGATTAAACTATATAAGAGTGCGTTTGGTTTGCTGTTTCGAGTTGTTTTCAGATTTTCAAATACTGAAAACGTGTTTAGTATGATATTTCTAACTATGCAATTTTGAAAACAAGGTTAAACTTATATTATAAAACACGAAATATATTTTTGACGTTGTGTTTTCAGAATTTTCTCTAAAAATACTCAAAATATGGAAACAAACATTTAAATAAATTTTAAAAAATAAAAATAATATAAAATTCTAACAAATAAAATTAAAAATTAAAAAAATCTGAAATTCTGAAAAATAAAAATCTAAAAAAAATAAAATTAGAAAGTTTTGTAGAAAAATAAAAATTATAAAAAAA
>CAIGRF010377091.1:0-11688 GCA_903798235.1 Fraxinus ornus | reverse complement strand
TTTTTTTTTTTTTTTTTTTTTTTTTTTTTTTTTTTTTTTGAAAGTAGTCGGATATGGTTGAGCAAATTTGTTCGGTTTTCATGGGTTAACCCATAATCCGACCAGACTCGACTACACAACCAAAAAATCGAACCCACTTAAAAATAAAAAAAAATCGATCCAAACCGATCGAATTGGTTTGATTTTGACGTCATCGGTTGGATTTTGGTCACGAAAGAGCGAAAAATGAAGTTATACATCAAGTGGTGGTCGCTATCCTCGCCCTAAACACGTGTAAGAAAACACATGAAACTGAACGTACGACTATAAAATCGCACTTGCTACGCAAATCCGTAAAATGCGAGAATAGCTGGGAGTACTCCATACAGTAATCTTCGATTGTTGATCGGCGATTGAGGAAACATGGCGAGAAATTGGAAAGTCGCCACTGCGGCGACGGCGTTGAATATACTACAAGTGATTTTAATGGCACTGCCTTCACTCGCTTACAGACCCGGAGACATTGTTCCTATGAGCCGCATGGGTCAATACCACTCTGTAATTCTCTCTCTCTCTCCCCCCCCGCCCCTTTCTCTTTCTGTCTTTCCAATAGTAGATATGTGAAGTGAATGTTATAATTGATTAATATATATGTATTATTTGCTTAAATTATGCAGATGAGGACGGTTTGGCACGATATGATCGGGAGGCACTGCCCAATCTTCGCTGTTAATCGCGAGGTAATCTTCTCATTCTTTGTTTTTCTTCAATTTGACTCTAGTCTAGCGTTGTTTTGCTTTTGAAAAATTGTTGGTCTGATTTTTATTCCGATTATTTCCGTGCTTGTAGACTTTGATTCCGATACCCAAACCCACTGGTTATACTGGAGCTGATCCATATAAAATGTGAGCCTCAAATCCCCTCTCAAACGAAGTTATCTTTATTATTTTGCATATTATGACATTTTCATTGCATTTATCTCTTTTTTCATTTTTCAATTAGGCCTTGGGGTGGAAATGACCAAAAAAATGTAGAATAGAACATTTAGAAGGCTAGGAAAGGAAATCGAAACTTCAAGGGAAGTTCTGTAAAAAGGAAATCGATCTTTGAGCAAGTCATGCTGCCAATTAACGTGTGGATGTTTTTATAGTTATAAGTTATTTTTGGTGAGCTATGACATGGATGCAAATTGCAATATCTAAATCCCTTGGCAACACATGTTTAGAAGTGGAATCTTATAGTTGATATTTTGTTATCATACACAATATACTTCTTGTTCAATACATAGGAACAGGTTTGAGTTTCTTGCAAAAGATTTTCAATACTGCTATAATGAGCTTGTCCGTGATTTAAATTTTTAATGAGGTGGAACCCTTTTACATGACATGATATCAGGAGAACATTTTGGAAGAGGGAGGTAGACCAAAACTAAGGTGACTTGTTGTGGCTTCTAAGAATTTAGTTGCTTTGAATCTTCAAGTAGCTCTAGTAATGAATTGAATGGAGTAGTACAAAAGGATTTGTGTTTCTGACCTCAAATTTATTGAGAAAGATTAGTTTTTTGTTGTTTTGGAACCCTTTTACCACAAAGTAATTATATGCAATAGTACTTATATCTTCATTCTATACATCGGGATGCTGAGTTAATTTTTTTGCTAGTTGATCGAATTTCCTTACGGGGAACGATTTGCCAGTTGTGTGAATGACTAGTTCTGTCACTTCATGCTAAAAAGTAAAAGCTATAAGACATTAGTATTTTTCTTTACCAATCGGCTTATTTTTTTATAGCATCCAAACCCAGCTTTCCTATGACCATTTACATCCAATAGAACGTTTGTGATCCTTTAGATACTCTGAGGTGGCCCCAAAGAGATCATACTGATCTAGACCATCTAGATCTAGGGATGGCTCTGGGCCGTCTCTTCAGTTCCTGTTTCCTATTGTGGTAAAAGTGAAAGTTCTTTTGACTCATCCTGCAGGCCTATATAAGGATGTGGATCATGAGTTTATACTGTGGAAAATCCTGAACGGATAGCTAGTCAAATATACTTAAGTACTATCATTTAAATATTTTTTGATGGTATAACGTTTCAAATGAAAACTGCCATGAAATTTTTCTTTTGATTTATAATAAACGATTGTGATGCAGATCATTTCAAGTTGGAAGAGAAAAGTTTTATATCCCATGGCTTTTCGTGATTAACCGAAAGAACTCGGAGGTCCCAATGATTGAAATGCATTTGGTAAGTGACGTAGACAGATTTAATACTCCAATCACCGTTGGAGTCCAGATTTCTTTAAAGCAGAATCTTGGAAGAAAAACCTGAAAGTTATGAAGCTAGAGAAATAAAACTTGATACTTTCCCCCTTTTCTTCCATGTACATAAAGTCTTTTATAGTCAACAATGACTTCTAGACATTTAAAATGACTCTTCGTACTATTAAATTCATATTAATTTAATCTAGGAAAGACAAATACACTTTTTTGACTCTACAAATTTCAAAACATAATTAAAACTGAACAAAGACTTGACTGATTCTTTGACTCTTAATTAACTCTTTGATTCCTTAATTAAATCATTAATTAATTATGCATCGTTCCCTCCTCTGTATAAGAAACTCACCTCGAGTTTAGGTACCATCTGAATCTTCTCCATGATGAAAATACAAATCAGAAACATTGAATGTCGGATGTATGCCCAAGTGTGGCGGCATGTCAATTTCGTATTCATTATCCCGAATTTTATTAAGGATTTTGTAAGGTCCAATTTTCCTTTTGCTGAGCTTGGAATATGTGCCTGTTGGAAACCGCTCTTTGCGTAAGTAGACCATCACAAAATTACCTTCTTTGAAGCTTGGATCTCTCATCTTTTTATCTGCATATTCTTTGTACTTGGAGTTTGATTCTTCAATCTTTAACTTAATACGATCGTGCGGCTCCTTCATTTTTTTTTTTTTTGATAACTGTGGATGTTCGGGCCAGCTTGCGCGCACCTCGACTAATCCTACGGGGCCCTGAAGTTTACAATTGATACTCACCTCAGTGGCCCTGAGGGGACTCGAACTGGCGTGCAGCTCCTTCATTTTCACAACCATATCTTGTCCTCTTGCATTGGTCTCTCCATATTCTGGTATCAGGATTAGATCATAAAAGTGGACTAGTTGCTTACCATAGACTATCTCCAATGGGCTTTTTCCAGTAGTTCTATTTATGAAGTTCTTCATGCTCCTTATGGCTCATTTGATAGTGTAGCAGATTTGGTAGATTAGCTCCAGTTACTAGATCAATATGATGTTGAATCATTCGGTTTGGAGGTAAACCAACAGATAATTTTGAAGGAAAAGTTTTTGCAAATTCTTCAAGAAAAGCAATGACTTCAAAAGGGACAGTTTGGAGGACATCTTTTATTTCCTTTGTTAAGCAACTCCTTTATCCTCAAATTCAGTCAAAATTTTCCGAAGGCTCAAATAAGATTTTCCATTGGCTGTTTTAGGCTTTGAAAAATCTTCATCATTCATTGAAGCGAGTACTACTTTAACCCCATCCTTATAGAAGGCATAAACGTTCTTTTCCCTATGATGTATAGTTTGATTGTCAAATTGCCATGGTCTACCGAGTAATAAATGGCATGCCTCCATCTCAACCTCATCACATAGAACTCGATTGGAGTAAGATTTTCCGAAAAGGAACCAGACATTGATGTGTTACCTTTACTTCGCCTCCTTTGTTAAACCATGCTATGTGGTTGAACTTCAAGATTCAGTTTTGTCACCATTTCTTGTGAAACTTGATTTTTGCAGCTTCCTCCATCGATAATAACATTGCAAAGTCTTCCATAGCTAGTGCATTTGGTTTTAAAAATGTTGTTGCGCCTCCAATCGCCTTCCTGCACTTTAGGAGTTAACGTAGCTCGTTGAACTGCAAGATTTGGCTAGTTTTGGTCTTCATAATTGACTTCATCTTCAGCAAATTCCAGCAAGCCATCTTCCCCTCCATTTTCTTCATAAACTTCTTCAAGACTACTAGAACTATCAATTTCTCCAGTAGCCGGTAACTAATAAGTTACCTTTTAGTTTTCTACATTTCGATGATTTGTGACCCTCTTTTCCACACTTGTAACAAATTATTTTTCCACCGACAAATTGAGATGGATTGCTGCTCCTTCCAGCGATACTACCTCCCCTTCCTCGCCCCCTTCATTGACCTCGACCTCGACTTTGTGAATTAGAGGTAGAGCCAAACTTCTCCATATTATATAGGGATGTTGATTGCTTCAAAGCACTGCCACCTTGAGTATAATTGGCATTAAATTGGATGCGATCTTTTCCCAATGCAATATGATGATTGCTAGGCCGCCTTTGTTGACCTTCGACCTTCATTGCAAGTTGGACAGCACTAAACAATGTCCAGTAGGGCTGTAATTCCACAAAATCTCGAACATTGTGTTTCAAGCCCATCAAATAACGACGTATCACCTGCACTTCAGTCTCCACTAATTGCACTCTTGTTTTCATTTTATAGAATTCATTTGTTTACTCCCGAGCTGTTCGTGCTCCTTGCTGAAGAGATTGGTACTGTTGAAAAAGAATTCCTTCATAATTTAGTGGAAGAAATTGGCTTCGAATACGCTACATCTTTGGCCAGCTTTGAATTTTGTCTTTTCCAGACTGAACTCTTGTCATGTGAACTTGTTGCCACCAGGAAGAAGCGTAGCCCTTTAGTTTTATAGCCACCAACTTTACCTTCTTATTTTCTAGAAACTCAAGGAATTCAAAGATTATCTCCACTTCATTCAACCAATCCAGTACTTCATCGGGTTCTTCTTCTCCACCAAATTCAGAGATGTCTAATTTGATGCGTGAATCTTGATCATGTGGACGATTAAATCTATGCTGCCCTCGAAATGGAATTACATATCTTTCCTTATCAGAAGATTCATCAACTGGTTGCTGAATTTGTCGGCTGGTTTCTCACATTTCTCTGCTGCTCCCCCCTTGTTCCCCAACTGGAGGAAAAGTGACACCTAAAACACCAGCCTGCTCTAATCTAGAACACAACTGAGTGATCTGTTGCTGCAGTTTATGAAAATCTTCCCTGGTAACTCCATCAACAGCTGCATTGTTACCTTGTCCAGCCATCTGGCTCTAAATATAGATCTTAAGCAAGCTTTAATACCACTTGACGTAGAAAAATTTAATACTCAATCACCGTTGGAGTCCAGATTTCTTTAAGGCGGATCCTGGAAGAAATAAAACCTGAAAGTTATGAAGCCAGAGAAATAAAACTTGATACTTTATTTGATAATAATGTTCTACCCCCTTTTCTTCCAAGTACATAGTCAACAATGACTTCTAGACATTTAAAATAACTCTTTAGTACTACTAATGCATATTAATTTAATCTCGGAAAGACAAATAGGCTTTTTTGACTCTACAAATTTCAAAACATAATTAAAACTAAACAAAGACTTGACTATTCTTTGACTCCTTGACTAATACATTAATTAACTCTTTGATTCCTTAATTAAGTAATTAATTCTGCATCAGTAAGTCCCCGTGTTTGCACTGAAGAATGTTCATATGTTGGAATTGCCCAATAACTTCTAAACTGCATTTTGCATCCTGGAATGAGGGATTTAAATTAGAATAAGAACATTTTCTTTCAAATTTGAATTGACTTCATATGAATTCCAATTTCAAGCTCTGTCCTATGTCAACTGGAATGATGGAAATTTTAGAGTTAATGTACTATGGGATATGAGTTTAGCAAGGTCCTGATTTTCATGAATTGTTTTTTGTGTTAAACTAGTGTCAATTTACTGGGCTAGTTTTCCCTGTGAATTACAAATTATTTTGCATATCTTCCAGAGGTACTCCGGTGCTGATTTGCTTGGTGTCACTGCAAAAGTTATAGATATGCCTCACAGCTGTAAGTTATTCTTAGCCCCTGTTTGGTGCATATTTTGAGTCCAAGAATGCATTTTTTTTGTTTGATGTGATGGGAAATATATGGTTGAAAAAGAAGGAAAAGTTATTCATGTGATGGAAAATACTATTTTATTGAATAATGTGTAGTTGAAAATGAGTAGAAGAATGAGAATGAAAAAAATAATGTGGCTCAAACAGGGGCTTATTATAAATTTCTGAAGAAAGTTTGGAGATAAATGCTTACACGTATAATTTAGTCTATATAGTTGTCGCTGTCCCCAACCTTTTCACCCCCATTTGTACTCCTACCACTAGCCTTTGTTTCAATTTTTCTTGGCATCCCTGTCGCCAACCTGTTATAAACTAGTGGCTACTGTCCCCGGTGACGGTTCCAAAATGGGTTTTAAGTAGACAAAAGATAAATTTGTCTTTAACTTAAAAATAAACAAAATGTAAATACCAAAAGAAGGAAAATAACACAGAAAAAGACTAACAAAGGATAAAAAAATTCTTAGTCATCTTCAAATCCCACCCCCTTCCCTTCAGTCTGCCAACCCACCCCGCCATCATCACCACCAAATACCTATCCCCATCCTGCTCTCAAACCCCTCTTGTAAGTTGTAAGGAATATCAAAAAGATTTGACTTTGGAAACAAAGCAGATGCTGCAAATGGGTTTTGTCTGTTTGTTGAAATGGACGCAATAATGCACGGAAGATCAAACTTTTCCAAACTAATCAAGTTCCTTACTAGCACCATGCTCATATTTTTCGGAGCTCTCCTCTTGTAGTTAAATTATCCAACCACCTCTTTCTCCCCGAATCCCATAGTCCGAGACCCCCAAAGAACTGGTTTGCGGTTTTCCCCCTCCAAAATTACATGTTCTTGTCACCTTCTCAGATGATAATGTTTCCCATAAACTGAGAAGAGACAAATATGCTTTATTTTGTGGATTTTAACCATTATTGTAATTTCTTCTTCTTTTTTATTTTTTAAAGTTCAGATTTATGTGTGAGCCTTAGATAGATACCTTAGGCCTCTGATGTCAAACGTATTGAAATTTTTGGCTTCTCCGGTTGTTCTTTTGAGTGAAGTCTATACACGTATTTAAAAGCTTTTCATATGTACAGCTTTGGGGTAAATTAACTCTCATTATTTTGGATGGGGGCAAGCTTAGCACTATCAGCAGTGTTGTGGTGGTGGGATGGGTCATTTCATCTTCCTTTTTCTGTCCTTCCCTTCTTCTGTAACCTCCATAACAATGCTAAGCGTCTGTGTTGTGGTGTTGGGAGTGGAGTGGGTTGGGAGGGTGGCCAAGGTCGCTAGGAGGGGATGCTGTTAAATGATATAAATAGACTATCTTTTTGTGCTGGAAAACCTTTCAGGGGCTGAGGCAGACTGGAGCTGAAGGGGCAAATTCCCTTCCCCTTCCCCTTCCTCATTTCTTTCATATGTGAACCGAGACCTGAAATTTTAGAAGATGATACCCTTTGATGTTTAAGAAAGCTAACAAACATTGTTGACAACATATGAAGGGGCAGGTGAGTGAACTGCTAAGCATGCTAAAGATTTTCTCAATGCCTTGTTTAATTTCTCTTTCTTTCTCTCATCCTCCACATCCATATTACTTCCACCATACATCTTACAAGTTCAATACATTGAGAGGACTGGCTGACATTTCTACTTTATACTTTCCTGACCTGCATTTGATTTTTATCTTCTTCCACTTCCTTTTCCCCGGTAAATGATGGTTCTATCGCACTATACACAATAGAAAAGAAGTTCTAATAAAACAAAACAGTGAAAATAAGGTCAAAGACAAGGAGGAATCATGCATTCGGCTAATCTGTTTCCTAAAATTGTGATAACACGATTGAGTAAAAATTCAAACATATCTGTACTTGGCTTGTTTATGTTTAGTCACCACAATTATATGAATTATTCTTGCTATGGTGCTATAATCTTGTGAGGGCATGTAATTGTGCCTCAAGAAAGCTCCCCGTCTTAATAATTTTATTATCTTTATTTTGTAGTCTCTGTTTGTCGGAAGAGTATTTGAAGTTTAGGCTATTAGTCGCTGAAGATGATTTTTTTTGTTCTTTCTTTTGGATGAGGCTTGCATCCAAGCAAATTGTGTTACAGCCACAAGCTAATCTATACTTGTGTTGAACAGATTTAGAAATTCATCCTGACATTCAGAAACAATTTTGGGATCAACAGCTATGGCCAAAACATGTTCTTGTCAGATACACTTGGTAAATCTCTGTTCTTGTGGCAGTCTTTTAATATGTTTTTCAGGCTTTATCTGCTGCCATGTGTAGGATCTGAAATGAATATTTAGTTATCTTAACATGAAAGTCTATATTATTATTATTATTTTTGTTTGGTACTACAAACCTAATAGCTTAGTAATTGGATGACATGATTTTAAAA
Organism: Fraxinus ornus; assembly: GCA_903798235.1. NCBI lineage: Eukaryota > Viridiplantae > Streptophyta > Magnoliopsida > Lamiales > Oleaceae > Fraxinus > Fraxinus ornus. The sequence goes on along the minus strand of CAIGRF010377091.1, from coordinate 3,349 downwards.
GTAGGCAAGTGTTTAATCAATTTGTTGTAACAAATACTTGGATCAATTTATTGTTACAAATACAAACCTATGCATGGAAAGGAGTGTATTATGTTTGATTCTGCGTGGGCAACGTTTAGCATATTTTGCACTTCCCAGATAACTTTATGAATTTAAAACTCTAATAATTTGTGCAATAATTTGATTTATTTTATCTACCTGTTGATTGCATATTTTTTAACTTATTTAACACATATCAAGTGGAAAGTAATGAGTAATCCATGCAGCAGGAAAAGCAAGCAAATCCACTTTTTTGATAGAAAATGTATTTCTTTAAAAGTTTGCTGATATATTGCAGTTCACGGATGCCAACTTGGATGATCTGAACTTGAATCTTGCTTGCCTGTGCTTTGAAAATTGTGTGTATGTTTACAGTCCCATAAAAAGCATTGCTCATTTCTGGCTGTAATTTGTTTGATACCTAGGGTCGAGGATTAACAATTAGATGCCATTTCTAGAGACGTGTATTTTTGAGTTGAGCATCAGCTTCATTTACAATTTCAGAATGTTGGGTATTGTTTTTGGTCCAGTATAATTGATCTGCATCTTGTGCCTATTGTTTGAGCTTATATCGATTCCAATTATTTTCTTTCACATATCACAGTTGATGTTTTCTAACGCCATGTTCTGATTTATGATAGGGAAGAGCAGTCGGAGATTGACGTGGCTTCTGGATTCTATGTTCTCTTTGGATCAGGTAAACTTGCTTTTGGAATGGAAAAATACCCAAAATTGATTTTTGGCATTGTAGTTTTTATTTCTCACTATCTGCTGAATTTTGCACGTTCAGGTCTTATACTTTCGTTTATGCTCTCAATTTACATTTTGCAATCATCTCGAGATAAAATAGCGAGGTACTATTCGTTTCCTCCATGATAGCTTTATTTTCTTCCAAATTATTAACTTACTGGTAATAAATTATTTTGAACTCCTGAACCTCATGCAGCCGCTTATGATTGATGCCAACTCTTTTCTTGCCAATTTTAGGTTTGTGAGAGAGACCGTTGCTGATAGCAGCAGCATGCCCGGTGGAGGCATAGCTAAAGTTGAATGATGAATATTCGCTGAAATTTAAACACATCATACTTCAATCATAAATTTCTTGATGAAATTCTGATCTTGCTACATTTTGCAACTTAACATGAATTGTATAGTCCTTGAGCAGCCAAAGGGTGAAAAGGAGAAGTGGTTTGGGTAGGAAGGCGGGGGAACTAGGGAGTCGGGACTGTGTAGAATGACGACGTATTTATATGGATGCGAAAGTTGGTAGGAGGGATAGACACAAAATTTTCTTGTGCTTTTACTTTTTAAGCTACTTTGTACTTTTGTTTTGATCTTGGTTTCTTTCTGAAATAGTTATTGTAGGCATCTTAAGCCATTATAACCTATTTTCAGACGATGTTGGCATTACCAGTTAGCACTGCTAAGATTCTTGCATTGTTGGTGATCAACTGATCATTGATAATTGATGTTGCTTGATTGATGGAACATACTACTTGGCAAAACAAATAAACGTTGCTTAGTTGCAATTTAGTCCCCATTATTTTTATTACATGTAGAATGATGGGTAAATTTCATTCGCGGTAATTATACTTTCACTCTAGTTCAATTACTTTAACTTTGTTCTATCGGACAACTACACATTAATATAATTTTAATCAGATGGTTATATTTTAACTTTATTTCAATTGGGTAACTATACTTTAATTTAATTTTAATTACATTAATTTTGCCTAATTTTACTTGCGATAATCAATTATGTCGAAGTCAGTAAAAGATGGTCATTGTGCATAATCGTTGCTTAATGACATTATGAATACAATTTTATTGAAATATATGACCAGCATCATTTTTCTACTATTATGTCATTGATTTTCATCAATCCAAGTAATAGAATTAGATGAAATTATTTAATTGATTTCAAATTAAAGTGTAGCTACTTCATTGAAAAAAAATGAAAGATAATTATCTTGATTGAACTAGAGTGAAAATAAAGTTACTGTGACTGAAAATTACTCAAAAGATTATTATGGTTATTTTTCCTTTTTCATATATTCTACATTTAAGAATAAAAGTGGTGTTGGCTACGTCAATTAATCATGCAAAGTAATCTAGCATTAAACTTGTATGATTATTTAATATAGCAACAATTTAACAAAAAACACAAGAATTTTTTATCTACACATATGGAATTGATGAATGCAATTAGATATAAATTTTTTGAACAAAAATTAAGACATAATTTAGGTATGGGTTTAACTTTGGCTTCTGTAAAAGCAAACAGATTGCGCACCATCTTCCTTTACATCACTTTAGGGGAAGTTCTTTCCATAAAGCATTTTACTTTTAAGTCTTGCTATATATACATAAAGATTTACATAAGTGATTACATAATATCATATGACACTCTACAATTTGTCGGTTTAAAATACAGTCAACTTTTTCATCAAATCTTTTCTTTCCACATCATTTTATGTAATTCGTTATGTAACATTTTTTAAGTACAAATAGCATAATCATTTACTTTTTATGGGTATTATTATTTTATGCTATTCACATTTTTATATAGAAATTGGATTTCCACATCCGTTCAATAGAGTGGTGGCAAGGGTGGACCCTGTGCAAGTGTGCAGGCAAAAACTTTGGGCCATCCCACAGCCCAAGAAAAAAATGAAATGGGCCCAATACAATCGTATAACAAATCCTTCATTCCCAATTCCTCGACTTCAAAGATGAAGAGAATCCAAAGAGATATAAGATGAAACCCTCAAGCCTTTAGCAATCCCAACACCTTTTTGTTATGAAAATGCCCAATACACACGATATTAAAACAAGATCTTAAAGATTTAATCTCAAAACAGAAATTAAAGTGCAGAAATTAAAGATTGAACACAAGATTTCTTTCGGCCTAAGTCTCGGAGGTTCGACGATCACATCTAACTCTTACATCCCCCGTTGAGCATCCAAATAATATGGATATTGCTCGGTTGCACTAATAGCCCAAAAATGGCAGCCAAGGATTACAATCAGTTCAAGAATACAGATCAAAGTCACAGAGACTTATCTTTTACACAAGCTTTTGGATCAAACACACCCACAAGGTACAAACTGGCCAGATCACAAAGTTCTGCCAAACACCTCACAAAACTCTCAGAACCACAAAGATTCAAGGCTCCAAACACTCAGAGAATCATCATTTCTCAACAATAAGAAGTAGATCTAAGAGATTACACAGATTTACACAATTAAACACTCAAGAATGTAAACCTTAGGTAAGAATGAGATATTCTCTCTAAAAGGAAGAGAAAAG
>CAIGRF010376981.1:0-16612 GCA_903798235.1 Fraxinus ornus | reverse complement strand
CCTATCTAGGGTTTATGGTGATCTCGATCAATCGAACGGAAAGCTTAAGACTTTATCGATACTAATTCCGGATTTTGGAAAATTTCCATTGCTTAACAAACCAATCTCCGACACGTAGATTAACCAAATCTTTCTATCATCACTCAATGTAAAACTTACCACTTAGGTCGAGGAGCCGAAGACTAACACCCTATAAAAATCTTAGCACCTCGACTATCGAATGCATCATTTAAAAGAAAGCAATCATAAAATTTAATGCAAATGACATTATCAAGCATGAAATGCATGAATCATATTAGCCAAATGTGATGTGAAATTCGGGGTATTACATGGCACGCGTCATGTCTTCACGTCACCTCCGTCTAGGCATCATGACTTGTCATTATGCATTCACTCTAGGGCACGTTGCATTCATCTTGTTTGCCTCGTTTTGTGTACATTCATGTATCTCATGCATATCATGCTTTATAGTCTATCATTTCGAGGTCTTGAGGTTTTGATTCTATTCATTTCAAATGCCACCTAAGAGAGCAATATTGTCGCTTCTACACCTGGTACCTCCATGTCCTTTAGTAGGTCTAGGTTTATCTTTGCGATCGCCCAAGATACTTTTGGGTCACAGTTTTCATTACGGCAAGTATTTTTTGAGCGCAAGGTCATTATTTCCGACATCTCCCCTGACCTCGCTGCTATTTTCACTTCTTGGGGTTGGGAGCCCATATTGGTAGAGTGGACACCACCTCCTAGCCTTCTAGTTCAGGAATTTTATGCTTACATTCATGATGTTAGTGGTTCGACTTTTAGGTTTTTTCTTCGAGGTAGGACAGTTAAGGTCACACCCGATGTTATATCGAGTCTTGTTTATATTCCTAGAGCCATTCACCCGTTATTTCCTTATTTTTCTGTTGATACACTTCCATCGAACTCTTTAGACCGTTCCATGGTGTTCAACAGGTGCGATGAGCACTAGATCCCTACTCACTGACCGATAGATTTTGTTGCTCACTATGTGCACAAATTTCTCGATTTTTGCACGCCCTATTGTACGAAAACTCTATCGATCCGTCCACTTTCATATGTCAGCAGGTTTGTTTGCATTTAGTATCACAGAGACTCGAGTGGGAATTCCTTATGCCTGCCTTATTTATCGCCTTGTGATAGCACTTGACATTAGTCTTCCTGAGGGGGTTCCTTGACGGGTTTCCCTGCTAATTGGCCACATTACTTTTGCTAAGAGTAGGTCACATGCTTCTTCTTTGACGGAAGCAATTATGCTTATTAGAAAGTTCAAATGAAAGCTTTCCTTAAAACTTTGGATGAACGTATTTGGTTGAGCATTCAAACTGGGTGGACTCTACCTTCAACTACTGTTGCTGGTGAAGTCACACCTATTGATATTTCACTATGGATTCAAACGAACTTAAATGAGTGTAACTGGAACAACAAAGTCTTACATGCCCTATTCATGGCTGTGTCTGCAGAAAAATTTAGGAGAGTGTCGATGTATGAGACTGCTGAGGAAGTTTGAGATATTCTAGAAACCACACACGAGGGAACTGAAATTGTGAAAAATTCTAAACTACAGATGTTGGCCTCTAGGTTTGAAAAAATTAGGATGGCAGATGATGAATCATTTGATGACTTCTATGTTAAGCTTAATGACGTAGTTAATTCAAGTTTCAACTTAGGTGCAAGGATTCTAGAGTCTAAGATCGTTAGAAAAGTTATTAGATCCCTACCCGAAATGTTTAGGCCTAAAGTCACCGCTATTGAGGAAACTAAAGACCTAGATGCAGTAAAAATTGAAGAACTCATAGGATCCCTTCAAACTTATGAACTCACCATTTCTTAACCTAAAAAAGTTAAATCCACTGCCATGAAAACTATTAGAGAAGAATAATGGATTGATGCCTGAATAAAGCGATAAAGTCCATGAAAGACAATGACATTTGGGAACTCATCTCATTGCCTGAAGGTGCAAAGCTCATTGGTTGTAAATGGATATTTAAAATCAAGAGGGATTCGAAGGGTGATCTGGAGAGATATAAGGTTTATCTTGTCTTGTTGTAAATGGCTTTACTTAAAAGGAAGGTATTGAATTTAAAGAGACTTTCTCTCTGGTTTCTATGAAAGACTCTTTTAGGACTATTAAGAGAATTGTGACACATTTTGGTCTTAACCTACATGTGATGGTTTACAAATTAAAGAAATCCATCTATGGTGATTAATAGACTTTCCGTTAATTGTATCATAAATCTCATCAAATGATAATCTCATTTGGTTTTGAGATGAATGCAATTGATGGTTGTGTGTATCACAAATTCAGTGAGAGTACGCATATTTTTTGTACTGGATGTCGATGACATATTGTTTGCTTGCAATGGTATAAGGTTGTTGCATGAAATCAAAGGATTTATGTCATGAAATTTTGAAATGAAAGATTTTCGTGACACCTCTTTTGTGTCGGGATAAAGATACATCGGGATCGTTCTCGGGACATTTTTGGATTATCACAAAAGAGTTATATCGATTAAGTTCATAACATATTTGGAATGCAGGAATGTAGATCAAGTGATACCCCTACTGCTAATGGAGACAACTTTAGTTTCAATCAATGCCCTAATGATAACTTAAAAAAAGGAAATACAAAAAATTCCTTGTGCTTCAGCAGTTGGAAATTTAATATATGTTTAAATTTGCACACACCCGAATATAGCATTCATTGTTGAAATACTGAGCACACATTTAAGTAACTTTGGGATGGATATTTGGATAGCAACCAATTGGGATTTTCTGTATTTATAGAGAATTAAGGATTACATGATCATATAGGAAATTGGACCAATTGGAGATTAATGGATATTTTGATTTTGATAAGGAAATATGATTGTGGAATTTTGTCACTTGGCTGCACATTTTAGATCGAACTGAAAGACCACTTAAGTTATCATGTGACAATAGCGATATTATATTCCAATATGAGCATGATGGTGTTAAAATTTATAGACATTAAGTTCCTAGTTGTTAATAAAAGAATTCAAAGTAGTCAAATTTCTATAAAATATATTAGGACAAACTTCATGATTACGGATCCACTTACTAAAGGGCTACAACCCAGGGTCTTTCATGAGCATACTGCTCATATGGGTGTTGCATTTTTTTATGATATGACTGGTTGTTTGCAGAAATAAAATATTCAGTTTAATTTCACTTCGATTAAAGTTTCGGTTTGATCCGATTAAAGAATAAGGTAGGACCAATTGAAAATAAGTACGTTTGGATTACATTACATGTAATTTCCATGCTACTCATCCGTACTTAATATATGTCATTTGATTGTGTTGATATACGCGACCATTTAAGTGTTTAGTTACAATACTTGTAACGAAAATCGTTTTGATCCTATATTAACACAATGGATGAGATTGTCCAGAGATGCTTTTGGTTATGATAACAAAAGTTTTGACGTCATAAGATTATGTACATTTGCAAGGTAACATATGTGGCTCAAATGAGAGATTGTTGGGAAAAAAACATTAATTTGTCATGGGACCGACATATATAATCAATTGTATATAAATGCTATCTTAAAGTTAAGCCCAAAATTAAAGCGATCTAATAAAGAATTAAGTAATTGGGCTTTGATCATCTAAATAAAGTGTGAGCTGGATTATAAGTATAGAGATCAGATCCATTATGATTGCATTTGACGATGTGCCGAATAATATGTAAATATAAATAAGGTTATGGTACTCAATTCATATGTGATTCTCATTCTTTGTGTCATCACATCAATACAAGAATACAAGAAAAACACATTAAAGAGAAAGATCGAAAACCATAATCAAGAACAGAAAATCAACAATCAAGAAAAAGGTATTGAAGCAATCAAGATTACAGAGAAGAAAGCTAAAGTCACGAACAAAAACTCAAAAATTAAAAGATTAAATATTCAAGATTAAAGATTAAGAAATTAAACATGAAGATATTGTAGTTGATATTCAAGATCTAGTAATAAAGAATCATTCTCAATGAATTAAGGCATTTTCCGCATTTAGGACCTGTTTAAGCCCAATTTTTGTGTATAATGCATTTTGGAATAGTCGATTAACGAATAATGTGTGATTAAAAAAAGTTTTAGATTTGCGTGTGATATTATTTTATTAAAGAATGTGTGGTTAAAGATAAGAGAGAAAAAATGTATTTTGAAGAAAATGAATATCAAACAAGGGCTCAATAGTTCTCTTCATGATTTGACTGGAGGATCTTAATAATAAAGTAATTAGATTTTCAAGTTCTTAAGATTTAGAGTTTCATAAAATTTCATATGCAACCACAATACATGTGAAAGACGAGTCTTATAAATCTAAGCACATTATGTTCCCAATTTGAATTTCGGTTGAGATTCAATTTTGAATCAGACTAGCAATGTCTCGATAGCTCTTCTCGTGTTACTCGATTGGACTATAACAAGTTTAAATATTCATATGTATTTTGACTCATCATGAAATGTAACCCTAAAATTGTTGACATATGGTTGACTTCTCGTTTTGATTATAACAAACAAATTGCGTTTATTTCTAACAAACTGATTTCGAGTGTCTACATTGATTATTACACAAGAATAGAATTGATGACACGAAGTTCGAGGTCAAGTAATTGTCATACAACGATCGACGTGGAAATAAAATCGATCAATCAAAGCTATGAAGAATGATATTGAAAAACCCGCAAAAAGATGCATCAACGCGAATCGAGACAAAAGTCGAAGTACAGTTAAGCAATGCACATTAAGATATTCAAAACAAAGTACTTAGACTTTTCACAATCATATGTAAAGGTAAAACATTTCAATACTTGGCAATAGATCGTGACGAGCTCAAATTTTTGATTTTACGATCGAAAAATCTCGACAAAAATGTTTTACTCGAAAAACATGTTTTCGAAAGTAAAAATCGAAACATATATTTTTAAAATATGACAAGTACTTTGAAAAATATTTTTAAACGTCCCTCGAATACCTATATTTGATAAAATTCAAAAACGAGGACATTCCGAGCCAAAAAGGGTGTACCAGATGTCCGGTATGGCTTTTTGGCTCCAACGATAAAAAATTCAACCGTTTTGATTTTCTGACAAAAAGGGATAGTTGACCGTCCGGTACGGTACGTCCAGTACGACAGAGTTTTTTGATCGTTTGAGTGTTATAAATACCTCACTCATTCTTCTTTTACAACAACTTTTCTTGAGCATTAAAGTGAGGTTTTTATTAATCACAACCACCTTATTTTCTATCCTTAGAAGATCAAAAGTATTAAATTCTCGAAAAACTTTTGAGTGATTAATTTTGTAAAAATCCTTATTTCTTCAAAAAGTTTTTCAACCCAACACTTTGAGCTATACTCATTGTCATCTATTGAAGTGTTTGTCTCTTCTCTTCTTGTTCTCAATTTTGAATCTAATGTTCGATAAGAAGATAAGATTTCTCTTGTAAATTCATTTTGAGTTGTGGGTCGTGTTGAGGTCCTGGAATACTCAACATTGTAAAAAGATCGGTGCTCCTTGATTGTAAGTCATCGGAAGTTTTGTAAAGTGTTGGATTGCACCATAAGTCAATCAACATAGTGAAAAGACCTTGCTCGTGCCGGAGAGCTTGGTAATGGGGGACGTAGATCATTACGTTGGATCAAACCTCCATATTATATCGTTTGCACTCTCTGACCCTTTTACTTAACGTTTTTACTTTGTACAAATTTATATTGTATCATTTACGTGCTTACTTGAGTTTAGTTTATTTCTCTATCATTTGTGTGTTCATTAGATTAAAATCTTGAGTAATTAATGAAAAAAATTTAATAACAAATTCACCCCCTCTTGATTAGCCTATCTTGAGGTTTCAAAAATGGTTTGATCTCTACATTTATTTAGGCACATACTTTAATTAAATGTTCAAAGCCCATAAATTTAATTCTTTATTAGATCACTTTAAATGAGTTTATCCTTAAGATAGCCTTCAATACACAACTAATTATATATGTAGGCCCACGTAAGATATTAAAATCTAACAATAAACGGATTTTGCCTTTTACCTAGTTCTAAAATTCTATCTATATTATCTACCTTAGATGATGTTTTATTGAAAATTATTAATTCTTTGGTTCTTGGTATGAAATCAGTTTTTAAGGTTTATAAAGATAAATACTTTAAACATTCCAAACTTTCTAGATTACCTAAATTTTCATCTTCTAGTTCTGTTTGTGGTTCTATTTTTGAATGTAAGGGTCCACCACACTTCGCTTGTAACTCTAATGAGTCTATAGTATTAATGATAGAAGTGTCTTTTCCAAAAATTATAACATTAGGGGTGATTGTTAAACTTCCATTTCTACTTAGTAAGAATTTTATCCCTATAACAAATTCGTCTTTTATTAATTCACTTACTAATGTAATTGTTATATTATATTGTCTTTCTTGAAATTTGATTTTACAGTCATCAAAAAGTGTTTCTTCAAATCCCATTTGACTTCCTCTTATTTCATATATATATTCTAGTTTCTGCATACAATCTTCTGGAACTATGTCTTTTCTAATTATGTTAAATGTACACCCTATGTCTATTAAAGCTAATAAGTTTAATTTTATCATTTTATTTATTTGTATTTCTATCGGTATTCTGATGCTTTTAGCTGGCTTTACCCTAGAGATTTGACAAATTATTTCTTCTTGATTTTCTATTTCTAAATAATTATTTTGTGTAATTATCTATAGGTTGTTTTCCTTTTGTTTCTAAATTTCTACTCTTATATTGTATTTCTCCTATAATTTCATATATTTTATCTATTCTATTGTTTGTATTTACTATCTTGTCCTCTAGTTTTTCTATATCTTTACTATAGTCTTTAATTTTATTAGTATTATTATCTTATTCTTTAATTCCTAAACACTTACTACATTGAATTTCTAAGCAATTTTTATATTGATTTCTATTTTTATGTCCCGGATATATTTTACAGTTCTTACATTTATCCATCATTGATCATTGTCCATTGACCCATTCATGGACACATTCATGTTCTATATTCATCATTTTTGTATCGAGAATAGAAAAATCTAATTCCTCTAAGCTGTTATAACTATCTTCAGAGCTACTTATAATTTCTAAATTGTCTAATTCGTCGTTTGTATAAATACTATATACTGAACTATAAGATTCATTCTCAGATAACTCTATAATGTTACACTGTATGTCCTCAATTATTATGGATTTAGATACTCCTTTATTTTTATACTATTGGGGCATTTATTAGCAAAATGTCTAGGGTATCCACAAATATAACATTTACAATCTTTTTTAGTTTATGATTTTCTAACGTATCTATTATGGTTAGGTCTTTTATTTTTGTAATATGTTCTACTTGTAATGTTAAATTTCTTTTTATCATGATATTGTCTTCAATATTTATGTTTTTCCTAGGTTTCTATATCTTTTATCTTCCCATTCATATTCTCTAGCAGTGGAAAAATGGTATTTACCTCCTATATCATATTCTGTGTTCATGGGTTCTTTTCTTTTTCCAAATTCTTGGTCTGTTTCCCTTTAGTTCTTTTACTGGCTTCCTCCATCTTGGTTAATTTCTATATTTGCTTGGTCTTTTTCTGTTAACATTCTAATTTCTATTTCTCTAGTTTTTCTAAGATTTCTATAATATTTCATATTTATATATCCAAATTTTTCTTCATCGTCTTCACTTTCGTCCTCTTCACTATCATCATTTAAAGCATTAATCTCATCTTCACTTTCACGGTCTTCTATTTCAAAATATCCACATTCTCCTCATTCGTCTTCTTTCTATTCTACTTGATAATTATAATTCCCAAATCTAATACTTAGAGTTCCATTACTATTTTTATACATGATATTATTTTCTGGTACTAATATCGATTTTCTAAAAAATTCCTCAAATTCCAATCTAATCCTGCATTAGTCTCCGAAGAAAATTTCTTTGCTGTGATAGCTTTTATACCTTTTTGTCCTAATAATGTAATTATTTGATTATTTTCTAATTTATAGTTGGTAATGCTATTTTCACTAAGTCTCCCTATGAATCCTGTGCAAATTAATAAATTATCTTCTTCTCTTTTCATTTGATATCCTTTAGTTTTTATTTCTATTTTAATATCTTTGTAAAAAATTGTTCTAACTAAATAATCAGGTGTAAAATATACTATTCCGTCTTTATTATTCATATCTAATTCTATGCTTCCTAATAATCCTTGTTCTATGTCTATAAATCTATTATCATATAGACATACTAGTATTTTAGCTCCTAAATTTTCTCTATGAAGTCCTTTTACTCATATTATTATTAATTCTAAATGAGTCTGTTGAAGATTTTTATTAACAATTTCTTTATAGGATTCTTTTCTATTAAATCTAAGGATATAAATTGATCTTTATGTGTACAAGAAACATATCTTTCACCATATGTCGGTATATTAAAGATTTGCTAAACATATTCTCCCTTTTTATATATCTAAAGCTTTTACTAATGTTAATTTATTTTATCTAAACGTCTCTATCTATTCTTCTATATTTATTAGGGATTCTAATTTTATTTCAGATTCCGTTTTTCTACTTAATGTTCATAATAAAGGATTACCAACTAATCTACAATTTGTTTTCCTTTATCCATTACGTATAAATCCACTTAGTCTTCTTAAATCTACTAGGCTCTTTAATTTTACCTAAATCTAATTTTTCTAGTTTATTTATTATATTATCTAAATCTTGTCTAGTGTCTATTGACTTTTCTTTTTCTAGTACTTTAACTCTACTTTCTAATTTCTCTAAATTAGAACTAGTATCTACTTCTTTTATATGACCAAATTTTCTTTTAATATTTCAGTGTTTTGGTTTTTAATATATTCTAAATTACTTTCCAAAGTCTTTATATTTTTATTTTCTAATAGAGTTTCTACTTTTTTATTTGAATTATTCTTTTCTAAATTTTCTCCTAAATTTACGAGTAAATCTACATTACTATTTAACTATTTATCTTCAGAATGTAAAATATGTTTAAAATTTGTATTGAAATTACAAATTAAGGAAGTTGTGTCTAAAAAATCATTTTTTAAAAAATTTCCTAGAATTTGTAGATTGAAGTAATCTATTCTTTTCATAAACTAATTACTTTAGATTGAAATTAGCTCTGATACCAAATCTAGCTTCTTATAAATTGCTTTTTGTTATAAACTTTCATCTTTCTATTATTTTCTCTTATAATTTTTATGGCTTTTTGTCCTTCCTTACAATCTTTAGGATCTTTTATCTAGAAACTCCGACACCGAGAGATAGAAAGCTCAGTGATTTGTTTTTTGATCTATAAAGAGGAGTCGCCTCTATTTTTATCTAATGTGGATAATACGCGGCTTTCTATAATAATAATATACCGATTTCTCAATTTTTTAGATAGATATTAATAGATTCTTTAAAACTTTCTAAAGAACAATAAAGTAAAGTATAATCGTCTAATGACATGAAATATAGAGAATTAAAAACAATATGTTCATAATGGCCTTACAGTACTTTACCATTCAGCAAATTAATTTCTTCAAATACTCTCTCTCTCTCCCTCTCTCTCTCTCTCTCTCTCTCTCTCTCTCTCCCTCTCTCTCTCTCTCTCTCTCTCTCTTTTAAAACTCTCTCTTAACTTTTTTTTTTACCTTCTAAAAAGGTTTAAGACTGTAACCAAAAAGAATTTTCATCATATTTAAAAAGCTTGAACAATCTTACTTAATAAGTAAAATATCTAATTTAACTCAGATGATTACTTTATCATTTTGGCCATGGAATCCAGAATAAAGAGGCTAAGAGCATTAGGATTTAACTTTTTTTATTTTTCTAACTAGTTCTATATCTGATTAAAATATTTTGTCATTTACTAGATAATTTACTATACGATGGTCCTACTTTCTTTCCTAAGTCTTAAATAAAATGTCTAGCATAATTCAAAATTTCTAAAAAGGCTTGTAATTTTTTAGTTTCTAAAATTTTATTTGGGAGTTGTATAATTGTCTGTACTATATGTGGTTGCAATTAGATTTTTCCTTCTCCTAAAATCATTCTTAAAAATTCATTTTTTTTCTTTATTTATTTCCATTTTCTTTTTACTTGTAATTAAACCGTTTTCTATAAATTTATTTAAAACTAAATGTCGCATATGCTCTTTTTTATTTTTACTATGTACCGATATATATATATATAGTGTGTGTGCGCGCGCGCGCGCGCAAATAAATGGAAAATAATCAAAAATATCTTTCTTTGAAAAATAGAGGGTGCATTCTTTAATCCAAAAAGTATGACTAACCATTCAAAATGTCATAATGGTGTAGTAAAAGTTGTCCGAGGAATATAATCTTTTGCCAATTTTATTTGACAGAATCCAGATTTACAGTCAAAATTCAAAAATATTTTACTATTTTGTATTTTATTTATTAACATATCTTTATCTAGCGATGTCAAAAAGGTTTAGCGGCTTGGGCGGCCTGGGCTCGGCCTGAAAAAAGCCTGAGCCGAGGCTCGGGTCGAGTCCCATTTTGGGACGTCGCTCGAGCAGGGCCGACCCTTGTGGCTAGATGGGCCGGCCTCGTGAGCTACTTTTTTATTTTTAAGTCTAGATGTATTTTTTATATATATTAATATTTAGTTATTATTTATAATACGTATAAATTGCACAAATTTTAAATACATTATAAAGAATTATAGATTTATAACGAATNCCGTTGGAGTCTAGTTTGGGGTCTTCTTTGAAGAATACATTTCAATTGAATTTAGAAGTTATGGGTAAATCCACATTGTCACCATTATCGGCAGTGTCATTGTATTCAATTGCTAGTATTATGGTTTGAATGTGATTAAAGGTGTTGGTTTTAATCAAAATCCTTCTTTTGATGCATTCAGTTTTGACGATTATTTTTTGGGGCTTTTTTCTGCCTTGTTTGGTAATGTCCAAGCCTAGTGCATTGAATTTTGTTAATACACAAATATTGAGTTTTGCCCTAGTTGAGTGATAGAGGTGGAGAATATTTCTAGTTAGAAATCTTGATGGAGATTTTCATTTGTGTTTTTTGTAGAAGATTTGAAGTTTATTCTTTACAATGGAATTTGTCTCTCTGTGGAAAATATTTGAAGTTTGTTCATTATAGTGGAATTCCTATTAAGGTAGAGTTTGTTAGAATTAGGGTGTGATCCGAATTCTATTTGGAATCCTATTCAAAGTTTATTTGGAAAATTCTAGTTGAAGTTCTATTTGGAAGTGCAATTGGAAGTCGAAATTTGTGTTGGACTTGAAGAGATCAAAATATGAACCAGGGAAAAAAAATTCTAAGCTTTTTCGCTAGCTTACCGCTCAAGCAATGCATTACAATTCTATTTCAAGAGCTAGTGCTCGCTTGACACCTATCGTGCTCGAGCGACGCGAATGCCTTGCGCCTTTCTGACGTTCAAGCAACGGTGTTATCCAATCTAGGCCCGTTTCGTGTTTTGATGTGTTTAAATAAACCTCATTTATCTAGCGATGTCAAAAAGGTTTAGCGGCTCGGGCGGCCTGGGCTCGGCCCGAAAAAAGCCTAAGCCGAGGCTCGGGTCGAGCCCCATTTTGGGGCGTCGCTCGAGCAGGGCCAACCCTTGTGGCTAGATGGGCCGGCCTCGTGAGCTACTTTTTTATTTTTTATTTTTAAGTCTAGATGTATTTTTTATATATATTAATATTTAGTTATTATTTATAATACGTATAAATTGCACAAATTTTAAATACATTATAAAGAATTATAGATTTATAACGAATTTTTTTTTAAAAAAAAACACAAGCCGGCTCGGCCCGCTAAGGCTCGGGCATCATTTTTTTGGCCGAGGTTTTGCTCGACTCGGCTCGGGCCCAAAAAAGCTCGGATCTCTTTTGCTCAAGCCAAGCCCGAGCTTTGAGTTTCGGCTCGACTCGTTGACATGGTTATCTGTATCTGGTATCTTATATCCATTTTCTATAGTATTATCATTTATTCTTTTGTAATTTACTAGTTTTTACCCGTGCATTGTGTTATTTTGAAGGTGATATTAGTGTTTTATATTAGCGTTTTAGGATTTGTTTTAAATAGTTATATAAAATAGAAAGAAGATAATTTCTGTTTGTTATGTTTTCCCCTCTCATAGAACATAGAACATGATAGATAGGATGCTCAATTGTTCATAATCCAAGAATTTAGCCAACAATGGCATGCAGAAATATTCAAAACTTAGCACATACAACATAAGTGCTTCCACGAGTTTGCAATAATGTATCAATGAATCTAAATATGATTAGCCTATTATAACATAGAATCTAAGCCATCTCGTGTGCATATTATTACGTAGAATCTGCAGAATGTAATCATACACAATTGGCTTCCCTAAAACTTCTTATAAAATTGGATGATTTTTTTCAAGTACTAGCCAGAACAAACAGAAGAAAAAGCAAACATGTGTGATGTTAGTGATATTTGGAGTCATCTTTGTCCAAACGAAAATCGTGGTTTTTTCATTAATCCAGCCGTAGACTTCCTCCAACAATGCACAATCTTAGCCAATTGCAGCACCCATTCCTTTGTTAACCAATGCAGGCCGATGCAATAAATAAAAATTATAATAATCTAACTGTGCAAAGAGCTGGAGGATTGCTAGAATTACTTTTTAACGAAAACATTTACAACATATGTGTAATGTATGAAAGCCTAATAGCTTTTCTTTTTATTTATACAATTTCAGCATAGATGTTGAGCTCATAGAGACAAGAATTGTGGTTGAAGCACTTGCCCAGAGAAAACGAGGTTAGAGAATAGCTTATTTCCCTCATTAATGGCAATGGCAAAGATTTGTTATGGAGAGGTAAGAGAATAATCTGAGACTACATTTTGTGGATTTTCGAATTTTATTTCAAACAAGGCTGATGATTACTACTTTTGTTGGTTAAACATGAATCCTTAAGGTATGATTAATGCGCACTCTGGATAGATGTGTTTGAATTTCAGTGATTTTTATAGGATTATTTCTTTTGTTATGTTCTTAATGAGCATTTATATGTGCATATTATTGGTTGCATTTTTTGTTTCCCTTGTTGATCTTAAATGACATAGAAGAGAAGAGAACAATGTGAAAATCCAACTCTCGAAGATATAATTTACAGCAATCGAACAACAGAAACTGATGATGGTTAGGAGATGAAAACAAGGCCATGTGACCATATTAATTAATAACATATTCTAGAGAAGAGAACAATGTGAAAATCCCACTCTCGAAGATATAATTTACAGCAATCGAACAACAGAAACTGATGATGGTTAGGAGATGAAAACAAGGCCATGTGACCATATTAATTAATAACATATTCTATGATTAGAAGAATATAATTGTTCACATTAAACACGCTACTTTATCAATGGTTCTGTTTTGAGGAGTCATGCTAATGTTGAAGAAAAAGTTTCATCATATATGTGGGGGCAACAGCCCCCAATGTGATCGACCTGCCCATTTAGGTCGTGGGAGTCGAGTCTCCTTCGTGAGATATGGGGGCAATGCCCCCGACGGGGATCGACCTGCCCGGTCAAGTCACGGGGGTTGAGGGGGCAGCGCCCCTCGTGGGGGTTCGGGGGCAACGTCCCTACGTGTCTCCGCACAGTGCGAGACACGTTTTCCCTTTTTTTTTTCTCCTTTTCTGTTAAATAAGATGTTTCAATTCATTAGCTTTTTCCTGATGAATTAAACAATATTTCGAAAGGTTATTATCCCTCCGAGCTTTTTTCAGTGCTTAAACTTCTTGCACTCTTAATTAGTTTTAACAAAATGCAAATATTTAAAAATTATAGATTTGACAGAACTACCAACCCTACCGTAGAACATACAAGTTTTGGACGAGAAACAGAGATATTGATTTCTGAAGAAGCTCGTAGTCATCATCGTCAAACATATAATCTGACTGTCTATTATTGGTCCAATGAATGTTTATATAGTCAGATTCACTCTTCAGTTATTTCACAACAAGCATAAATGAGAAGAAAAAACATGACCAATATATAAATAACAAAACATTTTCTTCTTTTTCTGCATGTCCTCGCCACTGTGAGTTTTATCTTAGTCCTCATCTTCATATTCCCTCTTTTAAGAGAAGAAGGGAAAAAGGAGGGAAAGTTTGTATTTTTATTTTATTTGAAGATGGAGAAGCAGCAGTACTAGGACAATTCTATATATTGTAATAATAAATATATATATAGATGGAGAAGCAGCACTATCAGGAACAATTCTGGGAATGATGTTGCATCAATCTTAACTTGTATAATAACTTTCAAATAAATAAAAATACAAAAATTAGAAAATAACCAACAGAGGGAGAATAAATGTGAGAAAATTCAGGTTTACAGGAGATCAAACAAATCTTCTCTTTTTTTGTAGGAGAATTATAGGATAGAAACCAGGTTTACTTCTTCAATACATACAGGGTACATGGAGATGGAGAAGATATTTATAAAATATCCGGCCGTAGAATGTATATACCAATTAGTCAACAAAGATAGCTAGATATGGAGGGAAATATCAAATGCAATACATACTGTAGCAAAACCAGATGAAAATAGGGTTAATGTGAAAACTCGTGTGACAAAAATGAACAGTGATCAGGGATTGCCTCTTTTGGAGTAGGAGTGATAACCATTCTTGCTTTGCCTCTTTTAAATTCACTATGATTTCTAACCATAAAAGCTACTAATCTATGTTGACTACTAGATGGTCTTATTACCTTTAAATCTAACAACTCTTTAATCTATATATTAAAGTCCTCCATGTCTTGATTTGTGTGTGTAACTTCTGTTGTTCTTATTTTTATATTTTCGTTTATGATTTCTAATTTAGCTTCAATTCCATTTTTTGTCCCAATGTTATATAGGGTCTTCTCCTCTCTCTCTCTCTCTCTCTCTCTCTATATATATAATCTAACAATTTTTTAATGCTCTGCATCGCCAATAAAAATCATAGTCAATAAATATAAGTGTTAAGATGATGAAAACGATAATCAATTGACAAGTGAAACTATTCTCAGTACAGTAAAATAATCGTTTTGTTTTAAATTATATAAGTGTGTCAAAAATTTGAAAATAATATAAACTTGATTAGTTCTGCATAAATTTTTAATATTTCACAAAAGTATTAACATCGTCCCTACTTTGATATTAATAACAATTAAATTTTGTTTTTGAGCAATGCTGGGGTGCCGACCCATTTTGCCCGACCTGGAACAGGTGCTCTCACAAACAGGGGTGGGTGGGTTTTTGAGGTGTTTTTTTAATGAGGTGGGTCTCGCGTAAGGCTTGGCATAGCAGCATTTTTGTTTGTTTTTTATGATCCGCTGTTGAAGTTGAAATAGGAAAATAGAAATAAAATGCCTTAAATTATTGTGATTCAGTTGAGTAATTACTGAATAAATCTTATTATCTGATACAAGAGTAGGAGTGCTTTCAATCAAATAACCAAAAAATTTCATACAAAAATTGTAGTGTATACTATTAAAACATTTGGTAAGTAGAACTGAAGCTCGTGAAAAAATATGTTATTAGTTTACATAAATTACTTAATGTAATACTCATAATCAAGTTATAAGTTGAGTTGGTGAGTCGGATACTGATCGCGAACAATTTCATTGCAAACTTTAAAAGGTGGCACTTGTATTTATCATGAAAAAAATATGAATGTGAGATGTGTATTTATTTTAACAATTTATTACTTAGCATTTAATGATCCTCATACTCTATACGAGTAACATGTTACTCAAGGGGGATAAACTCTATTTGTTTAATCAAAAAAATTGAAAAAAAATTAAGTAAAAGTTAATAATTAATTTTAATCGCACATTTAATTATAATCACAACTTTTATCAACTTTTAAATTACACATTTCATTAATTTTTAACAAACTTTACTAAAAATATTTTTTTTAAACAAATCCAAATAGGACTTAAATAAACAAAATACTAAATTAGTAAATTAGAAACGAAAAAGATCATTTTTTCTTCACGTCTAAAACTACATGATGAAATCTATCCTTTGTTTGATAGGGATTAAAATCTAAATTTTATCCAAATCAAAATCAACAATTAATTTTAACAACACATTTTATGGTACTCACAATTTTTCATATATTTCGTCAAAAAATCAACTAAAAATTTGATTTTAATCTCCACCCAACAGGAGATACACAACATCACCAAATATAGCAACCGATAAAAAATTGAGATGAGAATTTATTCTTAGATTTTTGCACTTACTATGGTTGAAGGGTTGTCTACATCGTAGTATTTCCCAATTGCATGTATACGGTTTTATTCATTGTTAGTAGCTTTGTATGAAAGAAAAAGAATGTCCATTTAACTATCACATAAATGATCTCCCATTCATGGTGGGTAGTGGTGGTAACGAGTCGAGCCCGAGCCGGAAAAAAAAAGCTCGAACCGAGCCCGAGCTTTTTTAGTCCGAGCTTTTTTTGGCTCGAGCCGAGCCGAGCCGAGCCCGGCCAAAAAAAATGAGGCTCCGCCCG
>CAIGRF010376975.1:15329-29013 GCA_903798235.1 Fraxinus ornus | reverse complement strand
ATTTGAGAGTTTTTTATTCACGCGGGCCCCGCTTGCATGTGAGAGGATGACACATTTTCGGTAATCCCCATTCGGTGCAAATAAAATTATCCATGTTCGTTTGTGCTAAGATATATCCTTTTGTGATGAAGACAGAATGTGAAAGAACTCGAGAATGCAATAATTTGAGATCGTTGAGTTTTCAAATTGCAAAGATCATTTCTGAGATATATCTCTTTGATTTTATTAAACTGTGTGACAAAATATTTGGAGATTATAAGTTGGTGGATTTGATGAAATGTGTGGCTAAAAAATATTATGAAAGTTATTGGTCGTTAAAGTTTAACGAACTTATCATCTTAAAAAACTTTATGAAACGGGGCTCAATGACAATTAGCGTAACAAAGTGTCTTTTCACTATTTTATTATAACCCTATTTGTACCACAATAGAATTCTCATTTTTCATTTTTTTACTTATTTTTAATCATACATTTTTCAATAAAATAATATTTTTCATCACATCAATAACTTTTCTTTTTTTTCAATCACATATTCCCCATCACATCAACCAAAAAAACGCATTCTTTTAGAAATAATGTGTACCAAACGGGGGCATAATAAAGTTTATAAAATATTTGAAAAATAAAATTAAAAATAGCATCGCTAGTACTTGAACAGAAGATCTTCGGTGTGTTAGACCGACGTGACGTGACGTGATAACCAACTACACCATGACACACCTATGTGTGTCACAGCTTTAATGCCTACTTCGAAGAGAATCTTACCGAATGAATTTCAAACATGTTCTCTTTGCTTCTCAAAATATTTAGGAAAATGAATCTTATTGACCCCCCGCTTACTGACGAAGTAATGCATCGTCAATTTAGAGTAATTGCATTGGACTTCGTTGGAAATGTAGGAAAGTTATTTGTATATTATCATAAAATGATTGGTAAATTCCACCCGAGGTCCTAACGTACCGTTTGTTGCATTCACCTGATGTTTGATGGGATGAAGGAGGATCACAAATTTCTTGAATATTGAAAATTGAAGTTTTCATTTGGATTATTTTGGAATAATGAAAATGTTTTGGACAATTATACACTCTCAATCTGACATTACGTTAGTGTTACGTGGCCATTTCCTGTTAAGACAAGGATGCACAGTTAGTTTCATAGCATTTCATTCTAAAAAATTTCAATAATGTTACTCTTATAGTCTCAATACACAGTTAGTTTCATAGCATTTCAAAAAATCCTATGTGGCACCTCAAATTATGAAATCACCTGGCCCAAGGAAAAACCCGCCCGCCCTGCCCATTTTAAATGGTGAGACCCATTTCCCACTCCACAGTGCTCTTCCCCAACTCTCGTATATCTAACCTAATCCTCATTTCTCCCCGTCCGAACCGAGAAATCGATCCCCACTCCATTCCCACTCAATAGTAGCCACTCAACCCATTCATCGATAGGATCTCCGGTCTCCAGCACTACTACAACGGCGTCAAGAAGCTGATGAGAAGATTTGTAGCAGTAGGGGGATTTTGAACTGTTGAACTGCGTTGAACTGCCGCATCAGTTGAGTTATTGCTTTTTCCTTCTTCTTTTTTTAATCTTCATTTGGGACAGTTGAAGTATTAGGGCGGTCGAAGTATTGTGCACTAGATTATGTTGTGCTGCATTTTTGTCTTCACTTTCTTTATTGAATTTTAGTTTACCGTGTAAGTGAATTCTAGACTCTCCATTCAATTATTGAGCTTTTGTTGTTTTGTTTACCTAATTATGTTGATTAATCTGGGTTTTACATACCATTTTCAACAGCGATTCTTCATCCCCAAACCTCCCATTCCCATCACTAAAACCACCTTCAGTCGCGATTCCTTGAGAAAATGCTTACAAATTCTATTTGTTGTTTTGTTTACTTAATTATGTTGATTAATCTGGGCTTTACATACACCTTCTTAACCATGTGTTCTAACATTATAACGTATACATCACTTAAAATGTGGCAACTGGCACTGTCATTCAGTATGAAGCATGATACATCTTATTAGTTAGTTTCTTGAGGATATCAATATAAGCTAAGATATATTACTGGCTACTTGTTTGTTTCTTCAATTGTTTAGACTAAAATATATTACTAATTTGAATATCACCCTTGCACTAGATTACTTCGATGGTAGGAAAGAATGGGAAAATTTGTCATTGTTGCAGACAGGTTGGACATATGCTGCTGGAATGCCCAAAAAAGAGAAGATGCCCAAATTGCGGTGCTGGCTACGTCAAATGGATGGAGGTGGAAACATAACGGGCTATTGTTTCATTGTTGTACCCGCGACTACAACTACTTTAAATGGTGTAAAAATGATCCCGACGAAAAATGTCTGTTGCATGATAACAGTGAATCTAGTGGCATTACAAACGGAGGTGAGTCGATTGATGATTTGTCGAGTATGTTGAAAACTCTTGCCAAGCTGAAGGATGAGAAAGACTTGGAGATTTCCCTCAACATAAAGATGTGTAAAGGGAAAAGAGTTCTGGATGATTTTAACTGAAATTCGATATAATAGAATAGTGCTTGAAACGTTTGTGTTTGGTGATTGTTTGGACATGTCAATGTTAATTTGAATCTGTAAATGAAGTATGTAGTAGTTTGTACGACTTCTCGAGATGGTGCTTTATTTTTATTGTTTATGTTGACTTGTTCATTGACATAACTCTAGGTTAAACTACGTTGGTTTACTTGTGGAGCTAATTTGTTTTAGTATGTTGACTTCTCGAAACATTACATTTTTTCATTATTAAATACACACGCTTATTGATGTTCGTTGATAGGAGTAAATAATGGTCTTATTGAAGAACCATCTAATTGACAGTCCACTCCATTACTAGCTGCTTGATAAGTCATTCCAAAACTTGGAGTATGAACGTGAGCGGAAGGACCTGCAACGAGTGTAGCCTGAGGAATGGAATGGACGGCATCGACATCCAACCTGGTACAGCACTTTACGGGGGTGATATCAGTGGTTGGAATGGCTGCAGGAAGAGTCATTTCAAAATATAATTTTCACAAGAAAACGATTGAAATTACATCGAAGTACTTTCAATATAACAAATAAAGATATGTACTTACCAATATAAGTTGTGAATATGGCAAGGGTGTGGGTATGGAATATACTGCTTGCTTGACTGTCTGAATGACATGTGTATCTTGTCCAAGATTGGTTTTTCTCAATCTCGGTCTAGGTCTTTACTCGAACTTGATGTAGTCTGCACGATATTAGAACCATTTATATTTTCTATTCGTTCGGATAAATGAAGGCAACAAAAAATAAGAGCATAATACCTTTGATTTCTTAGAATGTAACTCCAATGGGCTTTTGTTACGACATTTCTTTGGCGCGCCCTTCCTTTTCGAGTATTGAGGATATTGTATACTTCCTTCATCTGTTTCATGCGATGCTCTAGATTGGGATCCTAAATGCAAATTCGACACGAAAATGCTATTACTATCACAAATCAACTTCGTAGACATTAGCTTTTTAGATTATAGCCGAACCCAATCAACTATCGCACGGCATCGATCCTCATATTTTGCGACAATGTCCACCAACGTAGAAAATTCTGCACACATTATGTCATACCTCAATTGCCCAGAAGTACTAACCAAACCATCATAATTCGCTGCAACCCTTGCGTGGGCTCTACTACCATCTCTCATCCATCGTCTCAATATATACCTATTCGGTAGTGATGTGATGCCGTTATGCATCAACACTGATATGACATGTCTGCACAGAATACCCCTTTTATTTCTCAATGCTCGTTCATACTATTCGACGAATTTCTTCAATGATGTCTTAGAATGCAATACCCATCGAAAAACGCATTCGTACTCTCGCTACGTTAAGTCGTTGACATCCCTGCCCAGAAACTCGTTTTTAAATAACATAGTACCCATCGACCCATGTTCTCATACAATCTGGACAACCATTCATTATCATATAAGTTATACGTAGCAATCATCACTCTCTAACCTTCCTTGAACTCTTCAACGAACTACGAGTCATAGACTAATCCATGTATAAAAGAAAAAATTGAGTTCNAACACTATTTCAATTGCATTTTGCATAGCCCTATCTTGATCGGTAATAATTCCATTAGGCGCTTGACCGTGCATACACAACAACCATGTTTTGAACAACCAAACAAAGGTATGTGTATCCTCATTTGATAGCAACCCACATCCAAGCAGTGTTGATTGTCCGTGATGATTTACACCAACAAATGGGGCGAAAGGCATGTCGTACTTATTGGTGAGGTAAGTGGTGTCAAACGTCACCACGTCTCCGAATTCCTTATATGCTTGCCTACACCTATTATCTGCCCAAAAAAGATTCTTAAGTCGTGACTCATCATCCAAATCCATAGAAAAGTAAAACCCAGAGCAACGTGCTACGTGCTTACATTTTTGAAAAGTAGGATTGTATTGCCGCGACATCTCATTCACCTAGTCTTATTCGCCTCACATTTTCAACATAGTTTCGACAATCCCTTTCAATGCAAGTCATATTCTCATACCCATCAGCTTCAACTACTGCAGAGTTGTAACTTTTGTGCAAAGGAATTCCAACCACATCATTCACTTCTAACTTTCGTTTTAGATGTGCACTTAATTCTCGATTGTATCAATACAACCTAGACTTCGACAAGCTTGTTTTATGATTATATTCGAGGTCAACCGAGCAAATTTTCCATATTCCACGAATATCTGAGGAAGTAGTTACCCTCGCTTTGCAACCTGCAGCTTCAAAGAAGCGCTGCTATTATTCATTGGTCTTCCATCAGGACAACATGTTAGTGTAACATATCTCACTAATCCATCATCATCCTTTTTTGAATTCCTTTTCCTAATCGGAAAATTAACTTCGTACGCATATCTTTTGTAAAATTCAAACAATTCTTTTTGATCGTTGAACTGCATACCCACCTCAAGCACTATCGTAACATCTGTTGCTAAATTATCGTTATTGTCTTCCAAGTTGACTACATTATCATCCGCTTCTCATCGTTCGATTGCCCGCATACTTTGTCATCCATTACTTCCATTGTTTCTTTTCCTGCATCAATATAACACAAATTCATTGTTACTAACTCACATAGAATGCTCAACGTTTCTGTGCAAATTTCAAATACAAGGCATAAAATAATTTGAGTGTAATTTAACATTTCTTTGTAATTTTCAAATATAAGACAATCCATTTTCCCCCTGTAATTTAGAAAAACCACTCGTCCATTGCACAATACCTTCAACTGCCCCAAATTAAGATTTAACAAAAAAGAAGGGAAAGGCAATAACTCAACTGGTGCGGCAATATCATCGAGGGGATGCTCTTTTATTAGAAGATATCGAGCTAGCCGGGCTTGAAAACCCGAAAAAGCAGATAATACGGTTGCTTGTGCATGAAGAATCGCGACTGAAAATGGTATGTAAAACCTAGATTAATCGACATAATTAGGTTGGGAGGGAGTCTAGAATTCACTTACACAGTAAACCAAAATTCAATGAAGAAAGTGAAGACAAAAATGCAGCACGATATAATCTAGTGCACAATACTTCGACTGCCCCAATGAAGATAAAGAAAAAAAAAAGGGAAAAAGCAATAACTCAACTGGTTTGACAGTTCAACGCAGTTCAGCAGTTCAAAATCCTCCCACTGCTACAAATCTTCTCATCAACTTCTCGACGCCATTGTAGTAGCGCTGGAGACCGGAGATCCCACCGGTGAATGGGTTGAGTGGCTATTATTGAGTGGGAATGGAGTGGAGATCGATTTCTCGGTTCGGACGGGGGAAATGGGGATTAGGTTAGATACATGAGAGTTGGGGGAGACCACTGTGGAGTGGGAAATGTGTCTCACCATTTAAAATGGGCCGGGTAGGCGGGTTTTTTCCTCGGCCGGGTGATTTCACAAATTGAGGTGCCGCGTAGGATTTTTTGAAATGCTGTGAAACTAATTGTGTATCGAGACCGTAAGACTAGCATTATTATTGAAAAAAAATTAAATAATTAGACAGCCGCTACCTCAAACCCAACTAGAAAGTAGCCGTTGCCCTCTGCCTTCCACTTCGTCAAAACCGTAAATCCATCTCTTCATATTCCTAACATAAAATCATTAATCTCTATTGTCAAATTTCCACAAGAATTTATTAAACCCTGATCAAAATCCAGAGTCTTCAAAGCGTATCGATGGCTTCAAGAACTGCCACAAAAGACATAATCACTCTTCGCGGATCGGCTGCCATAGTCAGTGAATTCTTTGGTTTGTGTCTCGCATTATCAATTTTTTTAAATTTGTTTTGTGGATTTTCAAGACTGTGAACTAATTTCTGTTTATGGGACCCATTTCTAGGTTATGCTGCAAACAGGTATAATCCAAGATTCTTTAATTTTGGAATGTGGTCTATAGTTGAGAGTTTGATTTTAAATTTGAATTTTTTTTCAGTATTCTGTACAATCGTGGAGTTTACCCAGAAGAAAGTTTTGCGAAGGTCAAGAAATATGGGCTTCCAATGCTGCTTACTCAGGACGAAGGTGTCAAATCATTCATTTCCAACTTAACAGCACAGCTTTCTGGTAAGATTGTATATTTACGCGTTCTGTAAATTTCTGTAGAATGCACAGCTTGAAAACAGAGAACAGTAAGAATGGAAAGAGACTTTGAGTAATTCTCATTCATTTCGTGTATTTTAATTGCTGTACAGAAGGGTCTTGTAAATTTCTGTAGAATGCACAGCTTGAAAACAGAGAACAGTAAGAATGGAAAGAGACTAAGTAATTCTCATTCATTTCGTGGTGTTTAATTGCTGTACAGAAGGGTCTATTTATACACTTTATTTACTCAAGTAAATTTGTAACTGACTTAACTAACTGAACTAATCTAACTGCTTATTTACAATAACAGATGAAGTCCTCTGTTTGGCTTCTAGAGATTTT
Organism: Fraxinus ornus; assembly: GCA_903798235.1. NCBI lineage: Eukaryota > Viridiplantae > Streptophyta > Magnoliopsida > Lamiales > Oleaceae > Fraxinus > Fraxinus ornus. Next base: position 22,037 of record CAIGRF010376975.1, on the reverse strand, counting down.
AATTCTAACTTTTCTATTTGATTTTATATATTCCAACACCCCCCCTCAAGATGAGAATGGATATTAATCATTCCCATCTTGCGAACAAGGTGATGAAAATGGAGAGAACCGAGAGGCTTAGTGAATATGTCTGCTATTTGGAATCTGGAAGGAATATGAATGATCTTTATAAGGCCTTCTTGCAGCTTTTCTCGTACTAAGTGGCAGTCCAATTGGATATGATTTGTCCTCTCGTGGTGTACTGGGTTTGATGCAATCTCAGAAGCAGGTTTACTGTCTGTGTAGAGTAGAGCAGCTTGAGTATGTTCAATGTTTAAATCTGACAACAGGTAACTTAACCATTGAAGTTCACAGGTAGTTGATGCCAATGCTCGATATTCAGACTCTGCAGAGGACCTGCTGACTGTGGGTTGTTTCTTTGACTTCCAGGAGATGAGAGAATCTCCTAAAAATATTGCAAAACCAGTTACACTCTTTCTTGTGTCAATACAGCCGCCCCAATCACTGTCTGAGTAAGCCTTTAGATGCAATGGAGACTTAGCAGATAAGAAAATTCCTTGGCCTGGTGTTGCCTTGATATATCTAAGGACTCTCTCTGCTGCCTTGAGATGTAAGGTGCTAGGATTAGCCATAAATTTACTCAATGCCTGTACTGAATAAGCAAGATCAGGCCTAGTAATTGTTAGATACAACAATCGACCCACTAGTCTTCTATAAGATGCTGGATCAGGTAAAGGATCTGATGCGTCATTTTCAGTCAGTTTCAAGGTTGATTCCATAGGAAAAGCAGTTGGTTTGCATCCAGAAAAACCATTATCTTGTAGAATATCCAGGGCATATTTTCTTTGACATAAAGCAATGCCTTTGGCTGATCTAGCTACCTCAATTCCCAAAAAATACTTCAATTCACCCAGGTCTTTTATTGTAAAAGATTTATGCAGAAAATCCTTCACAGTAGATATAAGTTCTAAGTTGTTGGAAGTAAGAATGACATCATCAACATATATCAATAGAGCTATAAAACTATTTTCAGTTTGCTTGACAAAAAGAGATGAATCTGATTTTCCTTGAGTGAAACCAAACTGAAGTAATGACGTGGACAATTTTGAAAACCACTGTCTTGAGGCCTGCTTTAGACCATATAAACTCTTTTTGAGTTTGCATACTCGAGGGTCATTTGGTGTAGAGAAACCAGGTGGCGGCTGCATATATACTTCTTCATTTAAATCTCCATGCAAAAATGCATTATTAACATCAAGTTGATGTAAATACCAATTGTTTGATGCAGCTACAGCTAGTAAAATTCTCACTGTTGTCATTTTTGCAACAGGTGAAAAGGTGTCAAAAAAATCAAGTCCCTCTTGTTGAGTGTAGCCCTTTGCTACCAACCTAGCTTTATATCTATCCAATGTGCCATCAGCTTTAAATTTTATGCGATAAACCCATTTGCAACCTATTGCTGTTTTATTAGGAGGCAAAATTGCAAGTTCCCAAGTTTGATTAGTTTCAAGGGCTTTAATCTCATCTGCCATGGCTTGTTGCCATTGAGGTTGTGAGATGGCTTGTTTAAAAGTTCTAGGTTCAGATATAGAGGAGACAGCATGAACAAAAGCTTTTTGATTATTTGAAAGTTTAGAATCAGAAATGAAAGATAAAATAGAGTAAGGTTTACCTGAAGGAGGACAAACAAGAGGTTCATGAGCTGCTGAAGAGCCTTTAGTCAAATTACCACAATAAAATTCTTGCAAATATTGAGGAGAATGCCTAATTCTTTCAGATCTTCTCAGATTTGTAGGTAATGGATTGGTAATAGTAGAAGGTGGTAAGAGAACAGAATTTTCTGGAGAAGTTGAAGAAGAATTTTCTGTAGTAGGACAGTCATATATTTGAGGAAAATTAGGGAAGACAAATGGTATATGAATAGAATTAGGAATGGATGGAAAAGTGGATTCATGAAATGTGACATTTCTTGATATAAAGGTTTTGAGAGTAAGTATATCAAGCACTTTGTATCCTTTGATATTTGGTGGATAACCAAGAAAGATGCATTTTGAAGCTTTAGGTGAAAACTTCCCTCGATTATTTTTAAGTGTGCTTGCAAAACACAAACATCCAAACACTTTGAGGTATTTGTAATTTGGTTGTTTGTGGAATAAGAGATAATATGGTGATTGGTTATTTAAGGTCGAAGAAGGAGTACGATTAATAAGATGGGTAGCTGTTAGAACACAATCTGTCCAGTAAGACAAAGGTAAATTGCTTTGAAATAAAAGGGCTCTAGCAACATTTAGTAGGTGTTGATGCTTTCTTTCAACCCTACCATTCTGTTGTGGAGATTCAACACATGATAATTGATGTATTATTCCATGCTCTTGATAGAAAAGAGGCATGTTAAACTCCTGACCATTGTCTGTTCTAAGAGTTTGAATATTTGTGTTAAATTGAGTTTGAACATATTTGATAAAGCTGGTAAGTATGGATCTTGTATCAGATTTTGCCTTCATGAGATATAGCCAAGTAAAACGAGTATAATCATCTAAGATTGTAAGAAAATAGTTATATCCAGAATAAGAAACTGTAGAGAAGGGACCCCAAATGTCAAGATGAACTAACTGAAAAATTTTATTTGATTGACTATTTGATACAGAATAGGAAAGCCTCTTTTGTTTAGCTAAGGGGCATATTTCACATACATGATTTTGAGGAACCTTTACAGAAGAATCAAGATTACTAATTATTTGTAATCTTGCAGATGGAACATGTCCTAATCTAAGATGCCATAGGTGCGAATTGCTATTACATGATTGAACGAAGGCAGTAGAAGAAGAACCAATTAGATCAGTCATTTCACTCTTATTTGAAGTAGGAAAAGACATGTGGTATAAACCAGATTTGACTTCAGCAAGCCCAATCATCCTCCATTTGTTCAAATCCTGCAAAATGCATTTTGATTGAAGGAAGAACAATCCAATGGAGTTATCTTTAGTCAATCTTGAAGCAGAAATTAAATTGATATTGAAAGAAGGAACAAACAGTGCATTTTGTAGGGTTATATCAGAAGAAAGTATGACATTACCAGAGAAAAAAATAGGGACAGATTGTCCATTTGGTAAATGAACTTTAGAAGGTTTGTTAAGCATGCTTATGGAACTGAAAAGGTGGGGAGAAACAGATCATATGATCTGTTGCTCCTGTGTCAAGAATCCAAGTGTATGAATTCTTTGAAGAAGAAATAGAATTACAGGAAGAGAATATACCTGAATCATTATTACAGGAAGTGGAGACAACATTAGCTGTAGAATCAGTATTAAGATTGGAATTGGATAGGCTATTTGCTAGGGTAAGCAGATTTTTGATTTGCTCTTGAGAAAATATCATACTGGGAATACTTGTATTTTGTTCCAATGAAGATACATTGTTTGCAATGGGTTGTGCATATGATGAATTTCCTGAGTGCACATTGATAGATCTTTTCCCTTTAGGACCTTTCCATCCAGGAGGATATCCAATGAGTTGGAAACATTTGTCTGCAAGATGGCCAGAATAGCCACAATGAGAACAGACCAAGTCTGTTTTTCCTTTCTGCTTCGTGTATCTAGCACCAGTGAAGGATTGTCTTTGTGGTTGAGCAGCAACCATGGCATGAGAATCCAGGGAAATTCCAATACTGTTAGATAGGGATCTTTGACTTTCTTCTTGTAGTAACAAAGAAAATACTTTGCTCATTGATGGTAGAGGGGATTGAAGGAGTAACTGACTTCTGATGGCTGAGTATGAATCATGCAATCCAACCAAGAATTTGATTACATAATCAGATTGTTGTCGATCTGTGAGATTCTTGAGAATATTGCATGTGCACCTACCAAGATTTCCACATGTACAACTTGGAATAGGTCGATAGCTGATGTATTCATCCCACAAGGTTTTAAACTCGCTAAAATACTCAGTAATAGTTTTAGAACTTTGAGAGATAGAACTGAGGGATTTTTCCAGAGAAAAGACTCTTGGACCATCACTTCTAAGGTATCTTGTTTTGAGTTCCTCCCAAATGTCCAAAGCAGTTGTAAAATAAAGAAGGCTGCCACGAATTTCTTTGGAAATTGAGTTCATTAACCATGATAGCACCAGATTATTTGCTCTTAGCCAGGCAGTTCGAATTCTTGGGTCAACATCAATTCTAGGTTGAAGTAGAGTTCCATCAATGAAGGAGATTTTATTCTTTACAGTGAGTGCAATTGAAATCGATCGACTCCATGCAATGTAATTCTCACATGTAAAGATCTCAGATACAAGAAGTGCTCCTGGATTGTCAGAAGGATTGACTCCATGCAATGTAATTCTCACTTGTAAAGATCTCAGATACAAGAAGTGCTCCTGGATTGTCAGAAGGATGAAGATAGTATTGGCTCGAGGAATCATCACAAGGATTGGCCATGGAAGCTCTTTCACGAGAATTTTCAGAAGTTGCAGAGGTTGCCATAGAAGCAAGAACCAAGAAAGATGTAAGAAATAAGATCAAGATGAAAAGATTTCAGCGGAAGACTTTTCTTTACAGCTCTGATACCATGTAAATTTCTGTAGAATGCACAGCTTGAAAACAGAGAACAGTAAGAATGGAAAGAGAAGTCTTCCGTATTTGTGATTTTATGATTTTTCTCGTGATTATTTGTGTAACAGTTTGATTGTGTAATTAGTATGGAATCTTTCCTATTTTCTCTTTTAATTCCTTTGAGTATCTCTGTATCGTCTATATTCAGTTCGTATTTGTTTACGTTATATATTTGAATTTGTCTCAGAGTGGCTGGAATCTGGGAAGCTGCAGAGGGTAGTTCTGGTGATCATGAGCAAGGCCAATGGTGAGGTTTTAGAGAGGTGGAATTTCAGTATTGAGATGGATAAAGAGGTTGTCGAAAAAGGGTAATTTAATTTACTTATAATTAATTTCTGAATGAGAAATTTATGGGTTGTGAAGTATGTTATTGGTTTGTGTTAATCGTATTTGCTTGCTTATAACCGAATTTGAAGTGGTGAAACTTGCTTGAAATCCCAAAAGGAGGTTGAATTACTTGCTTTGATTTGCTTGCCACACTGCCTTATATCCGCTTCTTGGTTAGAAATTCAATCACAAAGGAAAGAATTTGATAGCCACAATCCCAAGTACCAATTTAGAGATATAAATCTTGCAAAATCAAGTCACAACTCATAGTCTCATGTTTTTCACACCACATTTTGCACACGAATATTGCATTCATCCATGAAGTTATATGGAGGTTGTGGGAGGTTAGGCAATTTCAAACTTAAAAAATCAACTCCTCCCTGAGTCCCTCCAAAACCATTTCAAGCAATTCGGGTCGGATGAACTCACGGGGGTGACCCATTTCAACTAACATTTTGAATATTTGTTGAATTTGATTTTGTCATGCAGAGTTGCAAGGGAGAAAAGTGATAAGGAAATTATGAGGGAAATTCAAGCAATTATGAGACAGATAGCATCCAGCATTACATATTTACCATGCCTTGATGACCCTTGTAAGAATTTTATTAGGTTAATGTAACTGGGATTGTTGTCGTTTGATGTTGCTCGAAAATTTACATCAGAGCCCGATGTTTGAGTTTGGGCTCATGTTCTTGTTTGAAGTGCTCTTGTTCTTGGTGCCCGACCAAACTAACATTAGGGACTCAATATTCATGATGTTAATTTTCAAGCATGTATCATTGTATAATTTTCAGTGCCTGACCACCAACAAAAGGGGCTCGATATTGTGATGTTAATTTTCGAAGTATTATCATGATTCTTTTTGAGCGATCTTGTTCCCGGTGCTCAATATTCGTGATGTTAATATTCGAACAACATCTATCATGTATTATTATTGATTCTTTTTGAGTGCTCTTGTTCTTGTTGCCCGACCACACCAACATTAGGGGCTCAATATTCATGATGTTCATTTTCGAGCTAGATCCACCATGTCCATGTATTCATGACTTGGTTGTTGTGCATTGCAGGTGTTTTTGATGTGTTAGCCTACACAGACACAGATGTTGCAGTTCCATTTACTTGGATTGAGAGTGACCCTAAACTGATAGCCAACCCTCAGATGGTGAAACTGCATTCTTTTGATACTAAGGTAAAATCTGGAGCCTGATTCTGTGAGGTGTTCTGGGGTTCACTTACAATACTTGTCGACCCTTCGGTTGTCCATCTTTTTTTTTTCACTTCGCGTACTGACTTTATAATTTGAATTCTAGATGGGTAAAAATTTTGAGTACACATCCATACATATAAGGCAAAAATCCGAAACTAGCAGTTCTCCATACTAACCTGCATACATAATTTTGGCAAAAAGCTTATAAAATGAAGATCACGAAAGAAAACCATGCAGGCCTGTAGCAGACTTTGATCCTGGTTAACGAATTTCCTCATTTGCTTGTGCAGATACACCAGGTTGATACTTTGGTTTCGTACAAGAATGATGAGTGGGACGAGGCATGAAGAAATATTTCTCGACTTCGAGTACCTTTGGTGAATCATTGATTCACATTTTTAAGATTGACTGATGGAAAAATCGATCCAGTGAAGTGAATCATTAATTCACATTGTATTTTCATGTTGTACGTGGAATTGAAAACAATCGGATGATGTTTGCCCTCTAGCATGTAGAACAGGGATTTTTTTGGGATGAACAAGTGTTTCCGTTTGATAATACAACA
>CAIGRF010376946.1:5227-19995 GCA_903798235.1 Fraxinus ornus | reverse complement strand
AATTTTTTAATTTTTTTTTTTTTTGTATTTACCAATTTGTATTTGAAAAAAGCATTTCATGAATTTCATAATGTGCATTTTTCTTGGAATACTGAGATTTCAGGTTCTCTAAGTGTTGGAGTGTCTGTGTGAGATCTTTTATTGCAGGATACTTTAAACCCGCGTAAATCTTATTAACTGAACGAGAATGCCAAATTTTTAGGTTCCTCATCTATAAAAATTAAAATATATTATGTATACATGCCTAAGTCTTAACTTCTAATTTTGAAGTTTGAACTAGTGGAATTGTAAGTGCTAAAAAAATAATTGTCGATTACCGATATATCTCCATGAAGGCAGTACATCTTTTAAGTATTCAACTAATGTACATTAATTTATGTTCATTTGTTTCCTTTCTTCACGACAAAGTATCAACTTCTCTCATTTTAACAGACAATGTTTCAAAAAAAAAAATTCGGGGTCGCTGCCCCCGAACCCCCGTGGACCCCACCCCTTCAACTTTAGGACCCCCCTTCTTCGAGGGGCTGACTCCGCCCCTGGTATTACGTGATTGTCATGTTTGCTAAATAATTTTCAACAAGTCTGTTATTTGAAATCTGGAGGGAAGAAGAACAGTGCAACTGTGAAAATAGTCGTTAGTGGAAATAATTTCATCTACACGGTAGCTGTTTATAGAACGAAATGCAAATATTTACCGAAAAGACAAAATAGTGGTAGGTTATAACTTTTCTTTAGCAAGTGATGCATGTTTAAATGATAGTAATCGGGACTGTTGATATCATCATGCAACATTTGTCATGATTGGTGCTATCCTAACCTTCTTGATACCTTGTCATGGGGATGGAAGAGTAGATCGTCCTACTTCCTTGGTGGAAATAAGAGAACATTTACATAAGCCGTGATGTGATGGTTTATTTGTTGGGAAGATGATATAACGTAACTTGGACAGCGTGTTGTCTGTCATTCTTGTACAACGCTCTAATTTCTTAGTTGGAATCCAGAGAAAAGAAAATAGTTTGGGAAGTTATAGCATATTTCAGAATGCTTTTTACAGAAGGAAAATTTGGAGAATATAATTTCTTTAAAATGGAACTTTTCTCATGGGTGATAAATAAAGGATTGTACATGAACTCATGAAGTAGTTATATTATGAAGAATATGTATTTAAACATAGTCGTCTTGTTAGTGGGTTTGATTTTGTCATCGACTCATTAGTGGGGTCTTCAGCAATCTATATATTTATATCTCACTTATGGAAAATTGAATATCTCAGTTATAAATTGATATCTAGACAGATCCACTGATAATCGATCAGATGTATTCGGAATCACTAATTATTTACCATAAGCACACCCTATCCTTTTAGTGTTTTTTACAATTTTAATTTTTGTTGGGTTTGCAGATTATTTCCTGACAAAGCTGCATCATTGGCAATAGAAATTGTAAACGATCTTGTCCAGGTCAGTCATATAAAATTCAACTGTTGTTTCTTTAAATGGATTTTTAAAGGAGTATCTTTATTCGTATTCACAATTTTCACCACCGGTATTTGAGTAGTTGTCTCAAAGAAACTCGCTAAACTCCTTTGAGACTAACAGTGCTTTTCTAAGTTTGGAAATATAGAGCTGTTGTAGATAAACAGCAAATGGTCTTCTTAGAAACAAGGAAACACAACATCAATGAACTAAGCCTTGTCCCCAATAAATACAGGGCTTGTTATGTTCATTGCTAGATTTATTGAGAGAATAAACCAATTAGATCCTTTACAACTACAACAAACCATTTTTAATTTTGGTCTCTCTCTTTCAATTTACTCCACCAAAATCGTGCCATTCTTATTAACGGGCATTCTTAGGTCGAAGCAAAGCACTACCTAACAACCCTTGTTGTGCTTCCTTTAAGCTATCCTCAATCAGTGTCACCTCCAATTACAAGTGTATATTCTCATTTCTTATATGATCAATTTTAGTATGAATGTACATCGATCTTAGCATCTTCATTTATGTAACATTCATCCTATAGACATCTTGACCTTTAACCGCGCAACATTCAAGACCATAAAGCAATAGTCTTGAAATGGTTCATTTTACTTTTTAATATTATACGGGGAAAACTTGGTCTTTGAGCCATATCTTTGTTATATTGTATGGCAATATTCAAAGTAATCCTGGTACCTTAATTAACTTTTCTAACTGCTTCACCGTTCCAGAGTTTGGGATTTTCGTGGCTACAAGTGGTTTGGGTGTTGGTGACAAAAGACTTTGAATTTGCTGGATATGTTCTTGTTTTAAGTTGTCCTCATATCTACTTCGATTTGATTTTAAGGAGCTGAAAATAAAATCAAGCCATGCCCAGTTGTCTTGGTGTCTTTTTCTGGTGGCCCAAAAGCTTGCATGTACAAGGTTCTCCAGGTAAATGCCATTCTTGTTGGTCAATATATGTTGGTCCCAAAAGAAATTTGTAGTGTCAATTTACAAGTAAAATCAAGAAAATAAAGCAACAAAAATCAAGATCAACACAAGATTTTTCGGCCCAAAGGCCCCGAGGTTCGGCGACCACTTCTAACGCCTAATCCCCGTTGAGCATCCATAAGGAATACGTTCAAATCCACTAAGAACGCCCAAAAATAGGCAAAAACGAGTTACAAGTGTACAGCCCAAAAATTGCAGAAAATCTCTCAACTCTTCAACAATACTCATGAACTCACACGAGTTCATCACTCTACTCTCCTATCTCACAATAATCACACAAGAAAATGGAGATGAATTTACAGAGAGAAAATAAGGAAGAGGAAGACTACTGCGTAAGTCAAGAGAGAGAAAAGAAAAATTGATAAGTCTCAGACTCTCTAAACCTAAAAAATGAAAAATATCTACCACTTTATTACACAGGCCCTTGAAGTAATAAATTTAAACCATTCTAGATTTTTCTATTGTAATGGGTCACTTGTGATTGGGCCAAAATAATTGAATGTAACTGGGCCTCCAAAAAATTCAGCAAATATCTCCAACAATCTCCACATTTTGCTACATTTTGGGACGCTAGTGTGGATTTAAAGCATAGACCAAATTTCATTTGCTCTTTATTACCTGTACAAAAACAGAAAAATTAGTTTTCTTCAAGATTCAATAATCTTAAAGAATCTAATAATTTATTTATAGGTATTACATTGGTTCCTGCATCTGCAGGATTTACCTGTATAGGTATTTTAACCTACTTGAAATCATCCCAGTCTATTTAATCCCTAATAAAATGAAACTTAGTATCTATATGCTTGGACCTATAATGAAAAATTGGATTTTTACTCAGAAATATTGCACTTTGATTATCAGAGCATAGCTCCACCTGATTTTCTATAAGTTCTAATTCACATAATAAACCTTTCAGCCATAAACCTTCTTTTACAGCCTTAGTGGCTGCAATGTATTCAGTCTTGGTTGAAGATAATGCAACTACCTTTTGTAATTGTGATTTCCAGCTAATGCATGTATCATTCATAAAAATATGCAGTTGTGGACTTTCTATTGTCTGGATTTCCAGCATAGTCTGAGTCTACATAACCTTTTATTTTAAGCCATTTTTATCATTTTTGAACATTAAACCCAAATGACTTGTTCCTTTCAGATATTTAATCAATTTTTCATGCATTGCCAATTAATTCACCAGGATTACTCATAAATCTGCTTAACACACTCACAGCATAAGCAATATCAGGTCTAGAGCATACCATCACATATATTACAGATCCAACAGCATTAGAATATGACACATTTATCATTCTTTTATGTTCATTTTCAAATTTAGGTGATTGATCAACAGATAATTTTATACTACCAGACAAAGGCAAGCTAACAGGCTTAGCATCATGAAGAGAAAATCTTTTAACTACCTTTTCAATATAAGACATTTGTGTTAGAAACAACTTTCCATTTATTCTCTCTCTTTTTATTTCCATGCCTAATATTTTCTTAGCTGGTCCTAAATCTTTCATTTCAAATTCAGATTTCAACTTTTCTTTTATCATGTTAAGAGTAACATAATTATGACCATCAAGGAGCATATCATCAACGTACAAGAACAGGTAAAAGAATTCAAATTCTCCATCTCTCTTAAAGTAAAAACAGGGATCATAATCAGATTTCTTAAAATCTAACCCTTGTATAAAAGAGTCAAATCTCTTATACCACTGCATAGGAGCCTACTTTAGGCCATACAAAGATTTTCTCAAGAGACACACATAGTTCCCTTTATCTTTAACCTCAAACCCTCTTGGGTTTCATCTAAAGAACCATATAAGAAGACAGTCTTCACTTCAAGTTGGTCCAACTCTAAGTCAAATTGTGGCACAATAGCAAGTAAAACCCTAATGGAGGTGTACTTAACAACGGGTGAAAATGCTATGCAGGTACATGTATTTTTTGGGGCAGAGTGTATATCTGGCATATGAATGCCTTTCTTTTAATGCCAAATGTATAGGTATGTTATCAGCAAACTGTAACTTAGGATTGTAGAGAAATGGAGATAGCTGACTTGGAATAAGCATCTGATCTACTTTTTTCTCACTTGAGCTTTACGTTGGATTTATAGGCATTTTACAGCGATTCCCCATGATGTATGCATGCTAGAATTATGGTACGATGATACGAACACAAGTTTCAGGTGAAGGTTGTTTGCAGAACTAAAACATATTGCGTATTAGTCAATTGTGTTATAGCATTTCTCATTGTATATATTGCATTTGTTGATGGGTTCCAATGAACTTGTTTCTGACATTTTGTTCAAAGGAAAAGTTTTACATTGCGTATATAGAGGTGTCAAAAAGGGACGTGTTGGCGCTCACGTTTTATGCATGATGTGAAGTCAGTGGCCTGGTTGGTTTGACAACTACATTGGTGGGGTGGGGGCGTAGAGAATGAGCAACCATAATAAATGCTATGCAGGTACATGTTTATGACTTTGTTCTATGTATCTGTCGAGGCCTGCGTGGTCCCTGCCTGGATAGGCCACCGGTCAAGTTTTCCGTTTGCCTTTGTTGTTTTCAGTACAGTTAGAATTAAATATAAACAATGGAAGCTGGGAACAATTAGCAGCAGAACTTGAGCTGCTGAATTCTACTATATATATTGATAATGATTTTCTTAAAAACTTGCAATAAAATGTATAATTTACGGTGTATATATAAACAAGTTTAGAGTGCTAAGCAAGTAAAAATAATGTAGCAATCACGTGAGTTTGTAATATGGTTACAATAGCATTAGTGGTCCAAAGGTGCACTTTAGCAGCTCATCTTAAGTGTGATCATGTTAGCAACCAAAGGGGATATTCCAATCTGATAATGAGTGAACATTTCAACATCCTCCCTCAAGCTGAAACTTACTCTTTAACTCCAAGCTTGTCTTTGAGAAATAAAAACCTGGATTGAGAGAGAGGTTTGGATAATAAGTCAGCAACTTGATCAGCTGACGGAATGTACTGAATTCTCAGCTTTCGTGCCAAAACTTTGTCTCTTACAAAATGTATATCAATCTCAATGTGTTTAGTGCGAGCATGGTAAATAGGATTAGATGCCAAAGCACTTGCACTAAGGTTGTCACGCCTTGATTCACCTTAGTGTTTACTTCAGTGATGATCAATTGCACCCCTTTCTTGATTGTCTATTTGTTCATCATTAGCTTTTGAGTTCTCAACTTCAGTTTCCTCAAGCAACACATTTTCAGTCTGAAGCTGTTCTAAATTTTCAGCAATTTCAAGTTGTTTAGAACTCTGAGATGCTACTGTTAGAGTTGCACTAGGATGAGTTGGATTAATTGAGCAACATGGATCACAATTTAAGGTAGTGTGAAGTGGTAGATATTGGATAATGGTTTTAGAATTTTAAGGATTGCTTTTTCTGGAGAGGAAGACAGATTGAAATGGGAAATCTTTTTCATTGAAAACTACATGTCTGGAAGTGTATATTCTCCTAGTTGGACTGAGGCATTTGTACCCCTTTTGTGAGTTATTGAAACCAAGAAACACACATTTCACAGAATGAAAACTAAACTTGTGCTTTTGATAGGGTCTAAAACAAGGAAAGCAAGCACAACTAAAGACTTTGAGGGACTTGTAATCAACTTGTTTATGGTTTAAGACTTGACAAGGAGACTTCATGTTAAGAACTGGTGTAGGTAGTTTGTTTATGAGATAGATAGATGTATAGATAGACTCACACCAATAATGTAGAGGCATGCTAGCTTGTGCAAGAAGAGTTAGTCCAGTTTCAGTTATATGCCTATGTTTTCTTTCAGCTTTGCCATTTTGAGCTAAGGTATAGGGATAGGATGTTCGCATATCAATACCAGATTCAAGAGCTAAGTTAGTGAAAGCTCTAAATTTACCTCCCGAGTCTAATTGAAGTGACTATTTTTCTATCAAACTTGTTTTCAACTAAGGTTTTGAATTGAATGAATAGGTTTATAGATTTAGACTTGTTCTTCATGGGTAGATCCAGGTATAATTATATCCAAAGGTTGAGTGTATGGGAGCAGGTCCCCAAACGTACGTGTGTATTAAGTCAAGAAGAGCTAGAGCATGTGAAGTAGATAGTTTGAAGGGCAAAGAATGTGATTTACCAAGTTGGCAAGCATCACATAGTTGATTGACTTCATTGATATCAACCTTTTCGTTACAAGATTTGAGAACTTGTGACATAACAGGTTTTGTAGGATGTCCAAGTCTCATATGCCATAGCTTAAGTATAGACTCATGCTTTCTAGACTTTTTGGACTCGATAACAAAGGCAGAGGAATTCAATTTATTTGGATAGACAGACTGATGACAAGAAGGCCTTTTAACTTGATCTGGGTGCTCAATTTGATATAATCCATCTTTAAGCTTCCTTTCCAACATCACCTCCATCGTTTGCTTGTCCTTGACAACACAAAAATCAGGGTGAAACTCCATAAACACATTGTTATCAGATGTCAGTTGTGAAACACTTACCAGATTTGGGAACTAACAACACATTACTGAGATTTAAGGATTTGTCATTAAGTGTGCTTAGTTGATTTGTGACAATATGAGAGATATGCAGTTTGTTTCCATTACCAACAGTAAGTTTTCCTTACCACCATACTCCTGTGCTTCAACTAGATTTCCTGTATCGGCTGTTACATGATAGCTTGCTCCTGAGTCAGCAAACCATGTTGGATCTGTGATGGTGCTTGGTGAGGCTACAAGTGCAGCTAGTCCTGATGAATTTCCTTGGTATTGTTGGATAGGTTTTGTTCCCATGTACCTTTCATCATAACGGTTGAAGCATTTCTCTGCTGAATGGTTGTTTAAACCACATATTTGACAAGGAGATTTGCTTCCAGTTTGCCTAAATCCTCTACCTCTACTCCTTCATCCTCTGCTGTAGTTACTTTTCCACCATAATTGAACCTACCTACCTCTGTTTACAGGTGATCTTTGCACAAAGTTTGTTGAAGTATAGCTCAAGTTAATTGAGGCCATGTTGTTTTTAATAGTATTAAGGTGTTCAATTCTACTTTCATATGTCATCAACACTGATTGCAGCTCATGCCAGGAAATAGAATCCCTGCTGTTAATTTGAACCACCATGGGAGTATACTCCTCATCTAATCCAGGAAGTACTTGGGTAACATGATCAGCATGAGGTATTCTTTTCCCAGTTATTTCGAGGTTATCTGCTAACTTCTTGACCACATTTAAATATTGATCAATGTTCATTGATCCTTATCTTGTTCTTTGAAGTTCACCGATGATGAATGTCACTCTTGATTTGTTCATGACTCCAAAGCTCTCCTGGACAGCATTCCGAGGGTACAAGAAGTTGAAGAACCCATTATTCTCATAGCAATTTCAGGTGTCATTGATGAATAGAGCCAGCCCATTAGAAGCTGATCAGTTGACATCCATTTTCCATACTCAGCATTGGGAGTCATTTCGATTGTGACACCAGCAAATCCATTAGTTTGTGTTGCCAAAAATTCTGCTGGACATGCTCTTGTTCTGGTGATGAAGCCTTCAAGGTTATGACCTCTTATGATGGACATAACCATGTTCTTCCATAGTAGGTAGCTATTCTTGTCAAGCATCACTGCCGGGACTTGGGTAAGACTCATTCCAAGCTGTGGCATCTTATTTCCTTCCGTCATTGAAAGCATCAGCATGTTGGACGTTGGTTGGGCATATTGTGCATTGTCATTTGATCCGGTGTTAGCCATTTGAGGCTCTAATACCAAGTTAAAATTAAATATAAACAATGGAAGCTGGGAACAATTAGCAACAAAACTTGAGCTGCTATATATATATATATATATATATATTGATAATGGTTTGCTTAAAAACTTGCAATCAAATGTATAATTTACAGTGTATATTTAAACAAGTTTAGAGTGCTGAGCAAGTAAAAATAATGTAGCAATCACGTAAGTTTGTAATATGGTTACAACAGCAATAGTGGTCCCAAAGGTGCACTTCAGCAGCTCATCTTAAGTGTGATCATGTTAGCAACCAAGGGGATATTCCAATCTGATAATGAGTGAACATTTCAACAAGTACCACTTGTTTGCAGGAACTCTATCACCATGGTTCAAAATTAATGCCATGATATATGCAAAAAGTGTCTGGCCAGACCGTTTGGACCTTTTATATTCTCAAAAAATACTGCAGAATTATCATTAGCTCAGCGTATAGCTAGGACCTTGATAAGCATCTAGATTCTTGAGACATATTGAGATTTATGCCTAAGAATTTTAGAAGGTGATACTTGGGAATGGATTTATTGTTGGGGGTTATTTTGAGGGCAGCAAGTTTTTTAGTTGCCCATGTCAAAAATTCTCATAAACATCGAAGCAATCTATAGAAAATTGGAATTATCGTAAGTGTGCATAAAGAATTGTATTGTGGATGGTTCAGAGTGAAACTGAGATCATAATATAGGCTAAATCCTGTACTATTTAAGGTCGAGACAAATTTTGGTCAAATAGTCGATTCAACTAAGAATTCGTTGAATAAGTTTATGTTTGGCAAGTGTTTTATAAATATATTTATAAAAATTTGTTAAAAGAATCTCATAGAAAATTGAAGCAAGAAGAATTATCGATTAGGTATAAAAGTCAAACTAGAATGAAGGCTTATTGCATAATACGCCTAACCCAGCTAAGGTTACAGGCGAAACTAAACTCCCAGTGCCTTGCACTTTCGTGTCTCTTAGGGTGATCATCACTAGTTGTTTTCTAGCAACAAAGTGTCGGACTTCACTTTTTACGGAAAGCATAAGCCTATTTTCCTGGGATAGAGATACTTTAGGGGGTACTTTTCAGTTTGGGCAAGTGAAGTTTGCCATTTTCCACTTTGAACAAAAAAATTTAACATTCAACACAATGGCCTAAATATGCGTAAAAGACAAAACTACCTTTAAAATGTTATACAATTACAAAAATATGGTATTGTTTAAAAGACAATAATACCCTTTTTAAGTTATAAAGAATTTCAAACATTCCCAATTAAAATTTCAAAATCAAATCACTTTCTTTATCTGTTTACTCCAACACAGATAAAAACTATTTCATTTTTCATTTGTTTCAAACTTGAAAACAGATAAATTTATTAAACACTTAACAAGGAAATATTATTCACAGCAATCAGTAGAATCGGTAAGTATATTTACGTATTTTTAAATTTTCTTCGGTTAAATTAGTACATTATTTTAATCTTTAATCTTATTTCGATATAAGTATACGAAAATTTTATGATCTTAAATGGATCTATAATCCTTTTTAACAAAAACGAGAAAAAAATTCACCTACATATATAATTTCAGACAAATTTATGATCATCTAAAAAATGGTAAATCCAAGCATGTGGATGGATCCAGACGGCCTGGTCGTCTAGGCCATCCGAGCCCAGATGATCTGGACTGATTTTTCTCTTTAATTATAATTTTGAGTTCGTCCGGACGACCAAGCATGCATTTTTTCCCTTAATTGTAATTTTTTAACAAATTATGTTTCCTAATGCAGATATGTGATCGACTGCAGTCCCGATTCTTTATTTTGGGGAATTTGAAATTAACGAAAATGGTCGATGGGTCTGAAAATGGATGGTGAAATACATGGTACAATTGCAATTGTGATGACATCGAGTACATCATATGCTGAAATGTACCATGAGATACAAAACAAGTTTAACGTCGATCCCTCTCAGTACAACATGGAATTGAGATTTCTATTTAACAACGAACATATATTCATTCCAATTCCACCTATAAAGGTTACTTCTGAAGATGAAATCAATGTTTTAATTGAAATGAGCAAAGTTCAAATGACTACTCCTATTTGCGTAACTTTAGCGAAGAAGAATGTCCCCGATAGTGAACACGAAGATCTCGATGGAGGGGATCGTAATGTGAATAATTTTTGGAATACAATGGAGATAGCTAGTGAGGATGATGTGGTTATTCTCGGTACAGTTGTTCCTCACCATGATTTTACCGATACGCACAGAATTCCCTCGATAGTTCAAGACAATGAGAATGAAAATGAATTTATAAATGGGGATTTTATTGCTTTATCCTGTCGGAGACATGGGTAGGGTTCACAAGCTGGGACGAGTACACTGACTTCTAATTATTCTCGTGTAGTTCCCGATGATGAAGATTTATATGTCGAGCAACTATTCAAAACAAAGAAAGATTTGCAGGAAGTTGTGCGCCCTTTGAAACACAATTTTGAGTTAAAAGTGAAAAAATCAAACAAGTTGACGTACACAATTATCTACATTGACGATAGTCTCCATTGGCGTTTTCGAGCGACGAAAATGGACACGAATGAGTTCTTTGTAATTCGTAAATATGCATGGGAACATACTTACGAAGTGGGTATTCGTCGAAATGATTACAGGCAAACTCAAGCATGGTGAACTGATCGACAAATAATACAAAAGTTTCAGGATCCACGAAGGATCTATAGACCTTCGGACATCATCAATGACGTCTGTCGAGAGTACGGGGTGGTCGTAAACTATTAGAAGGCCTGGAAGGCCAAAGAATACACATTGGAGGACTTAATGAGTTCGACCGAGGAAAGTTACGCTAAATTGGCCAGATAACTAATCCTGGATTGGCATTTTATATTGATACGGAGGACGGTAATAGCTTCAAGTATTTATTCATGGCCCTTGGACAGTGCATTCGAGGATTTTGAAATGTGATACAACCCGTAATTCTAGTCGACGGTACAACCCTCAAGGCTAGATACGAAGGCAAGTTGATTATCGCTATGTGTCAACATCCCAACATCCAAATTTACCCTCTTGCGTTCGGCAGAGTCGATAGATAGAATGATCTAGCAATCGTTGGTTCTTCACAAAGCTGATGGAAGTAATTGGGGACATCGAGAACCCTGCATTCGTAACTGATCGGGGACAGTCAATATTAAATGGTATCATCGAAGTCTTCCCCGAAGCAAATCACGGTTATTGTATGTACCATATACAGAGCAACCTCAAGACGAAGTATCAGGACAATGGAATCGTTGCATTGTTTAGGAGAGCTGCAGAGGCTTACAGTTTTGAAGAGTTTGAAAAGTTCATGGAAGAAATAGAAAGTAAATCACATGCTGCATAGGTTTATCTAACAGAAATGGGGATCGAACATTGGACACAATCACATTATCCAAGACGTCGATACAACATGCCGACGTCAAACAATGCTGAGTCGCTCAATGCGTTATTCAAGAAGGATCGAGAGTTACCAATTTTCGCAATGATTGAGTAAATTCGTAACAAGCTGCAGTAGGGTTTCATGACCGACGTGAGGAATCACATAATTGCACAAGTGTTGATATGATCCGGGGTGCACCACAATTTATCAAGATTTTGATGATCGTTGAAGAGAGAGTAGAGCCAAGTTCCAGACTTCAAAGAGTTGATAAAGCTGGTCATTTACATGTTCGAGCAACGGAGTCCATAATATTGAAGAAAACAAGCCAATGGTCAAGTAACATGTTGGGGACGGAAGTTGGAACGGGTTGGAAAGCACTCGAATTTTTAGTCTCAGCTTGAGACCTATTTTTAGCATAGAATAAGTTCAAATTTGAAGATTTGTATTGCTAGAAGATTTGTAACACTTAAAGTAAGCTTTCCAACGTATTTTGAATCACCTCAATCGAATATCGGGAGAGGAATATATGACTAAAATACTGAAAGCTGTCCGGATCTAGAAAAATTGTTTTGACGCGAATTTCCTTATTAGACTAGAATTCTACTTTCTTTCCAATTTTAGAATATTTTGTAACCTAATTACGTTTTTACTAGATTTTCTAGCATTAGTATAAATAGGAGATTTATTTCATTGTAAAATCAAAACTTTTATTATTTTGAGAGATTAAATACAATTTGTGAGTTTTTTCCTTCATATTCTTGGTGGTTTAGACTTATAATCTTGAATTTATCAAAACGTTTTACAGTCCTTTTGTGGCGTTCCCACTTCACGCTTCTTGTTCCGGGTAATCAACGAGTCAGATTTCTCACGCAGAATCTCGGTTCTTGGTACGGATCGAACAACGGGTCGGGTTGATCTTTGCGAGACGTGATTTCTAGTTTTCTTGGGTTGGTTCCATCTTATTCGTGGGTTCCCAAGAACAATTCTTGGCTGGGTTTACATCAAGTGTGCTGACAACTCAAGAAGATAAACTCTTCAAAATTCTATAGGTGGTGAGAAAGGTGTGGGTGGAACCACTAGATCAGTTTCGCTTCTCCGTGAGACGTGGAAGTAATATTGGACACATCGTGGATTGAATGATAACATATGCACGTGTAGAAAGTTTTAGTTGGAGAGTTTTTCGTGTATGTATGCAGTGGCTATGCATAGAGGATTTCCACCACACACCTAATGTAGTAATTATTACATGGCTGATTATTGGAGAGCAGCATATGTCGAAACATTATTTCTTCTGCCAAATGAAGTCGAGTGGGAAATAATCGACTATATTCTCCCACTTAATAATTTGGTGTCACCCGAAGTCGGACCACGTGCTCTGAGACGTAGATGTACGTTTAGAATACCATCCACTGAAGAATTTCTCCAACCTCGTAAGTGCGTTAGGTGCGGCGCAATATGACATACTTGTCGATTTTTTACAATTCAGATTCATCTACATAATAATTCAACGGATATGTACTATTATTAATAATTTATTATTTATAACTGAATAATATATTTTTATTTATTGTCGTTAAATATTCAATTATAATTAAATTGCTTATTTTAATTGTTTATATAAACAATTCAAAGAAATAATTAAATGTTTTAATTGTTAATTTACTTAATATTTCATGGTAAAAGAAGAATTTATAATTAAATTCCTTATTTTAATTGTTTATATAATATTTAATTATAATTAATAGAATATTAATAAACAATCGAAATATAAAACTTAAATAAAAATAAATTTTTATTTATTGTCGTTAAACATTCAATTATAATTAAATTGATTATTTTAATTGTTTATATAGTTTATTATTCAATTGTAAATAGTATGTTTTTATTTATTGTCGTTAAATATTCAATTATAATAAAATTGCTTATTTTAATTGCATCCAAGGTCCTCAGATTCATGATTTCTTACATTTTTTGTACAAAAGCCATAATTACACAATAGTGAATAGAAATTACATCAAATATGCTCAAAAATTATATTTACATTCTTTAAAATAAAATAACAAATTACACAATATTTACATATTTACATCGCAACATGAATCATAATAAAGTACACAATATTTACATTTTTAAAAATAAAATAATACACAATGTAGTAAGGATCACATTTATATTCATACAAATCACAAGCTAACTTTAACTTCCACATGTCTATCAAAGATTGATTTATTGTATCAACCTTACGACCAATGCTCAAAAACTCTATATACTTTAATGCAAATATAGGACAATCGCCCCTCCAATTAAATAATAATAATATATTAGTTCAATAACATATAGTTAAAAACTAAGTTTTCAAATTAAAAACTTGTAAATCCTTACGATACTCATTGTCTCGCCGTCGTCGTGTCCCGTAAATTTGTCATTTACTTGAATCATCGCATGTCTAGCCATCATGGGAATGATCACACTCATCGGCTCTAGTATCTGCTCCAGTTGGCCTTGGATCAAACAGCTGTGGTCGGAGTCGTACACATATATAATCGATTCAGAGAATACGATCTCAATCGTAAAGCAGTATGAGTTCGCGATCATTGGAGCGATTCAACGAATACGATCTCAACTACAAATCTAATACCGCTGTAAAGATGGAAAAATTACAGTTCAATGTAACTTTGCCTAAGATCTGTCTGACAGCATCGTCCAAATGGAATCCATCCTGCAACATTTCAAATGTTAGAATATTGTGCAAGATATAATAGATAAAACATAATATGAGAAAATGAAACTAACCAAATGACATCAACTACTATCCGCAAGAATCAACAGATAATTGAACAACGAATAATGCAATAATGGAATAACTGAATGACATTAACTACTAAACTCTTTTTTGTAACTAAATATTGAACAAACTATTAAAATAAACAAATTAAATAAACAATTAAATGAAATAAATTTTTTCAATAAATTTTTTTAATTGTTTACTTAATACTTTATAAACAAATTATAATTGTTTATATAATATTTAATTATAATTAATAGAATATTAAATAAACAATCGAATATTTAATATTTTATTATTTATAACTAAATAATA
>CAIGRF010376901.1:28897-44460 GCA_903798235.1 Fraxinus ornus | reverse complement strand
AAGTAAAAATGTCAAATTTCATTTCAGCTAAGAACCCCTGTTTGATTTTAGCATTTTTTGTAAATTTTAATAAAAGTTTATGAAATATATGATCAAAAAGTTGAAAGTATTTACGGACTGTAATATATATGATTAAAAATAAATAGAGTTAATTTTACAAACGGTCACTGAACTTATCTAAAAATTACAAAACAATCACTAAAGTTTAAAACTTATAGAAACAATCATTGAAGTTTTAATTTGTTTCACAAACGGTCATTGAAGGACCGTTATGATTTTAATTCAAACTTAAAGAATCAAAACACGTGGACATAGGAGATTGACCACCTCAAGTACAACTTTCTTGTTATTAAGTGCCACATTTGGAGTAAATTAGATGAAAATTGTAAAAGTGATATTTTAATTCTCATTCCGCCTATATACGTATATGTCCATAAATTTATATATGAGATATAAATATTTTTTATGTTTTTGTGTGATCGTGCATAGATTTCTTAACTTTTAATGCACTTTTATATATTTTAGTTCACATAAAAATATAGTGTATTTTTGTTCAAAAGAAATTTGCACTTGAGGGGTGAAACTTTTATATCCACGCGTTTTGGTCCTTTAAATTTGAATTAAAATCATAACGGTATTTCAGTGACCATTTGTAAAACAAATTAAAATTTCATTGACCGTTTGTAAAAGTGCATGAAACTTCAGTGATCGTTTCTGTAAGTTTTAAATTTCAGTGATCATTTTGTAATTTTTAAGTAATTTCAGTGACCATTTGTAAAATTAACCCATAAATTTTTGTATGTATCAAATAGAAATTCTTTTCGTATTTCGAATAAATAAAAATTTATGAACCGTACGCTGTACACTTGCAGTTGGTAACAATGATAGCGACTAATCATCTTGAGTTATAAATTCAATGTATTTCTTTCCATCTTTTTTCTGTTTTTACGACACGATTCATGGTTTCAACAAAAGTAGCCTTGCTTGGGCCTCAAATAGATAGGAACGACAATGGGACTGATATGGAATAAGTCGATCATTTTTTCATACTCGATTAAAACGGGACAGGCGAAATCAGGCTGGATCGAAGTGGGACGGGGCAAGTCCCTTATCCCATTTATCGCTGCATTTATTTTTTATTTTTATTTATTTATTTATTTTTTGTTTATTTATTTTTTTATATCTCTAATTAGTAAATATTATTACTTTTTTTTTACTAATTTGTTAAAAGCAACTTATACTCTCTTTAAATATGATGATAAATTTATTATTTTTATTCGATAAAAAACTTATATTTGAAATTAATTTTAAATGGGACGGGTATCGGGACGGGGACTATGTTTCCCATACCAGGCCCTATACCCGCTTCGGGGTAATGGCCCACGCCCCGTTCTCGCCTCATCCAGGGACGGGGCCCCACGGGTATCGGATTGAACGAATTTTTTTTTTTTTTACCCCTACAAATAGATCAGTTCGGTATTACAATATTCCCATTCGTTATCTGAAATTATTCATTACACTCTTTTAAGTTTTTCATAATTGAACCGTTCATGTCTACATAATCACTAGAAACAAATCCGCATGGCTCCGGATCAAGTTTGATTTTATTTATATCATTTTTTCTAAAAATAATTGAGTTGACAATACAAATTACCTTCCAAATATCTAACAAAAATAGAAAAATTAAAATATATCACCAAATATATATTTCAACACTTAATTAATCTATTGTAAATATGACACCAAAAGAGCAAAGATTTCAAATTACATGCTCAAATTACAAATCAAAATTAGAAACCAACAATAAAAAGTACTAAATTTTACAAATTTTAAAGATAAAAAAATTCATTCATTTGAAAATAACATAACAATCAGTATATTGAATTCTCATTCAATCTCATCGGGTCATTAGGTCATGATGAATAAATTATAAAATGATATATTCGATTTTAGAGTCGGGTGCCCACGGTTCCGGTTCAAGAATCAAGGAATGAATGGATACCTGAACGATTCTCGATTGCGATTCCTAATTTTTTTTTGGAACCAATTCGAAACTTCTAATTCCGATTAAAATACCCATCTCCAACAAGAAGTAAAAATAAATTTTGGTGTTTAAATTAGGGTGAAAAAGCTATATTTAAGCTCTAAATTAAATGATAACCAGTGAAAACGTCGACCACATTTCACTACGGTAAAATTTCATATTATTAACCAAAAATCATAATTTTAGGCTCTGTTTGATTCACATTTTTCTTAAAATTCATTTTTCACTACACATTTTTCAATAAAATAATACTACACGCAAATTCAAATTTTTTCCTTATTTTTAAATCACATATTTTTCATTACATGTATTCTTTTCTAAAAAATAATGTGCACCAAACACCTCCTCAGGTTCGAATTTGGTCATCACATTTTCATTGTACTGAGCTCGATCAGGTCTGTCTAAAATTTGTTTAACGTGGTNGGCTTTCCTAGAATACCAAAATCTGGTGGTTTGGGAGGTCGATCTTTGACGGGATTTGAGAAAGAATGGTTTGGATGATTTGAGATTTTCTTAAAATTTTGGACTCATTTACATTTTTAAAAAAGTTTAGGAGGAGATTGCAATTTATTCTTTATTTATTTATTTATTTTTATTTATAGAGGAGGGTATAATAGTCATTCTATGTTAAAAATTGATGAAAAGGACGTTTTGCGCAAGAAAATGCAAATATAGGGACGTTCTGCACTAAAAAATCAAATGTGGGGACGTTTTCCACAATACCCATCATAGATAGGGACGTTTTGCGCCAATTACCCAAAATAAAAGTTGTCACTTAAATTTATAAATAATCGAAACGGAGCCTTAAGATAAGACGAAAAGCAATCAACTCCACTGAAGACCGACAGAGGAGAGAGAAATACAGGAAGGACAGCTTGGTTGGCGACTCATGTTTTAGATTGTGTGGTATTCAAGGGTCCCAGCAGTTACTGCTATCACAATTCACAAGTGGCAATTTGTATCTATACATACACATGTGCATACGAAGGTGGAGCTGGAGAAAACTGGAAAACCAAAAAAAACCCAGATGTACACTACTAATTTTTCAGTTTTTTACTTCTTGCAAAGCAATCGGAACCCATTAGAAAACTAGATGGTGGGAGAAAAAATGATTTTTTTTGGGTTACTTTGAAGCTTTTGGGGGAAGAAATAAAGAATCAAGAATGGGTGAGACTGTGACAGGCGGAGATGCGGGTTCAAAAGGCACGGCGGTGGCACGGCCGACAATTATTGTGCCGCCTCGGGGCTTCATGGATACAATTGGATCGTTGCCCGGATTCAGTCCGGGTCCGTTGACCCTGGTTTCCGGCTTCTTCTCCGAGCAAAGTCCGTTTTCTTTCTCTCAGCTTTTGGCCGGAGCTATGGCTTCGCCAATTGCCAAGCCCGGGCTTTTTTCAACGGACAATAATTTCGGGGAAGAGAAAGAAGGGAATTCTGGTGATGGCGGTGGAAAAAATAATGATAGTATTACTGGTTATAAGCGGAACAGGCCGATTAATTTGGCGGTGGCTCCGCAGCAGATGCAACTGGATCCTCAGAATTTGAGTCCCTTATTTATGGTTCCACCTGGGCTGAGTCCTTCAGGATTGCTTAATTCACCTGGGTTTTTGTCCCCACTTCAGGTAACTTAGATTTATCTAGTAAATTTCGTTGTGAAGTATGAAATATTTTGCGGAATTGAAATTTATAAAGAGTTGATTTTGAGCCCTCAATTTTGTGCCACAAAACATAGTGCAGTTTTTAGAAATAAAATTGTGGTAATTTAGGTGTCTTTGGTTCCATGAATTGGAATTACAGGGGGATATTAAAGAATGATCACAAGCTGGAATTCCTTAAGTGTAAGGCCTTAACTTGCCAGAACGGATAGCTTGTTATTTTTCTCAGGGATTAAATTATGTTGAAGAGTAGTTATTCAGAATTAGGGCTACGCACTCTTTCAAGTCCTTGAGCAGTAGGATGGAATTTAGGGGTTCAGATGGATGTGAAGCCAAGCTTAGATTTTCTATTTTGGTACAATTTTAGTGAGGCTAGAAATTTAAAAAATTCGACCTTCTAGATGGGTTGCCTCTTAAAAGTGATGATCATTTTTGTCCAATTTTTATGTAGAGTCCATTTGGAATGTCCCACCAGCAAGCTCTTGCGCATGTTACAGCTCAGGCAGCATTATCCCAATCTTATATGCAGATGCAAGTAGAATTTCAAAGATCTTCTAATGCAACTTCTGCTGAAACAACTTCACATCATATGTCCTCTGCACCCAATGAATCTTCTCAAAGCCAGATAATATCTTTGCCACCAGAACAAACGAGTTCAAAGATAGAGCAGTCTGAGGTTTCTCTGTCTGAACGGAAACCTGCTTCTGTTGCTGTTAACAAACCAACTAATGATGGCTACAATTGGAGGAAATATGGGCAGAAGCAGGTAAAGGCGAGTGAATGTCCAAGAAGCTACTACAAATGTACGCATTTTAATTGTCCTGTCAAGAAGAAGGTCGAACGTTCTGTTGATGGTCATATAACTGAGATTACATACAAAGGGCATCACAATCATGATTTGCCTCAACCCTCTAAACGTGGAAGAGATAATTGTTCTTTAGATGGAACTTCAAACTCCCAGGTGAAGCCGGTAATTAGTTCACAAAGTCAGAGTGAAATGAGCCAGGAAAACGTACTTTATCAACCTGGACCTTCAAAAGTCAATGTATCTACACAATCAGTATCTGATCATCGTCCCGGCTCGATTAATCTTGATGAAGTGGAAGATTCGACAATTGTAAACAATGATGGGGATGATGATGAACCAAATACAAAAAGAAGGTAAAATTTATATGCATTTTTATTTATTTATTTTAAATTATCCCAATGAACATATTTTTCTACTCAAATCATTTATTTATGAGGTATACCTCCCTTTGAGATGCAGGAGCATTGAGATTGGGTCGTCCATGCAAGCACCATCACATAAAACAATTACAGAATCTAGAATTGTTCTGCAGACGAGAAGTGAAGTTGATCTGTTGGATGACGGGTATAAATGGCGAAAATACGGCCAGAAGGTGGTCAAGGGAAATCCTCATCCAAGGTGCGACTCCTTTTGTTACGTGGCCTTTACTATTTTTCTGCTACGCATTTGTTTTTGAATTTATTCTCGCCATATTGTTCGATAAATTATTAAATATGAGAAAGGCTGTAATTCTTGCCATATTATTTGATAAATATAAGAAAGGAACACCTAACATTGCAAGTTGGTCTATAACTTTTGGAAGAAAATTTATGTGGATTTTGTCAAAAATATGTAACCAAGTTTGGCCTCTTAATATATCTAGGACAAATTTTTACGAATTGGATCATGATCAAAGCATAAGCCCCTGTTTGGGCTCCATTAAAATGTGTTTTTGGAGAAAAATGTATTTTGGAATAGTGAATTTTTGAAAAATGTGTAGTTAAAAAAGAAGGAAAAGTTTTGGATTTACATGTAATATTATTTTATTGAAAAATGTGTACTTCAAATAAGAGAATGAAAAATGCATTTTAAAATTCATGGAGCTCAAACATACACAAATTTTTTGAATAATTAATATACTGTGGACAATAGGAGTTTCCCGTCAACTCTGTAGCACGGACACTTCAATTAGAGTAGCGTGTCCGTGTCCGACACGTGTCGGACACGAGTCGATACCGACACTTCTCGGACACTCTACCGTAATCATTTTTCTTTTTATATTAAAAACATTATATATTGTTAATTCAAAATTATTATCAAGTAACAAATAGGGACTCATGTTTAAAAGATTTCAACAAGAAAAATTAATAACAAGTATAAAACTAAATTTATACTACATAAATGAAGAATTTTTAAGAATTTAATCAACGTGTCGATCACGTGTCGTGTCTGTACTTTTTTTTAAAAATTTATTGAAAAATGTGTACTTCAAAGAAGAGAATGAAAAATGCATTTTAAAATTCATGGAGCTCAAACATACACAAATTTTTTGAATAATTAATATACTGTGGACAATAGGAGTTTCCCGTCAATAAAAGATTTAAACTTCAAAATGAGCCGTAGTCTTTTATAAGGATGACCCGTTTGTTAGGTTGATTGCACTAAGTTGTTGACTGTTGTTATTCGGAGTAAAATAATTTCAGTCACGATATCTCTAATTTAGACGTGTCGTATTTGATTAGTTAACCTTACTCTTAACGTGAAAGTTAAGTTTACTCTATTGACATTAATCTCCACATAATAAGAAGAAAGAGAGTTTACTCCCACAAGCATGGTGCAGTGGTTAAGTAAGGGGGTTCTTTAGGGAGTATCGAAGGTTCGAATCCCCGCGGCAGCTGGAAGGCAACATTTATGTTGGAAAACATATGTCCTATGGTGGCATAGTTATGGTGCGCTTTGTCGTTTCTCAGGAAGTCTTGTCCACATGTCTTAAAAGGAGGTCCACAGGGAGGAGAAATGCTTTCCAAATGTCCGGTTCAAGTGTGTATAAGTTGTTAACGCATCCGAATTTACTCGGGTGGCGAACCAGGGGGAAGGTCGCCACTCCTCATGATTAGTAAGGCCAAGCTCGGACACGTAAATAATAAAAAAAAAATAAAGAGTTAAAAAAACTGCAATTTTTTTCTTATTTAATTTCTCTCACCTGTGGAATTAACAATGGTAAAGGCAGCTCCAAATGAATAACCTCTCTAATTGGACGGTCTGTCTATGTATGTAAACCTCAGTGTAGGATAGTGTGGTGTGCGTGAAAACTTGATTCAAAATCCCTTTTGCTTTTGAATAGATAGTTTACAGATTACTAATATGCACATTCATTTTATTTGTTTGCATGAACTAGAAGGAATATTCTCCAATATTTGGAATAGAAAATGATTGATAGATAAGTGATAAGTTATGGACAGAAAATCTTTGATTTGAAATCCTTGACGTATAGTGCATTTTTTGAGATTGGCATTTCAGTGGACATAATGAAAGCCCTTTTAAATATATAGGATTTCAGACCAGGGAATCAAGGTTCCAACTTAAAACTAATTGAAGAATAGTTCAACATGGGGGAGATAACCCTTGCGTAAAATAGATGAAAAAATTGGCATCACGTAGGGGGGAGAGCATAGCCTTGAGGTTTGAGGATAACCCTAGTATGGGAAACAAATGCAGCGAAAGTGACATTGTGTTGCAACATCGAGGCCCCTGTTTTGATTTCATGATAAAAAAAGCTGAGATCCTAACTCAAAACTGATTATTACCTAGAGGAGCCTCGGGTCCATATGATGGTCTTTCAGAATATCTTAGTATGACTCATGAGATCATAAGCTAACCACCTCAGACGAAAGTCTACTCTTTGTAGAGAAATGTAGTGCCGACATTTTTACAGAAGTTGACTAACGAGTTTTTGTTGTACTCTTGATCTGATACTAACCATTATAATGATCCATGACATTGCGCAGACAAATTGAAAGAATTTTCAATCTGCGGACTCGTCTTAACTTTTCAATATCTATTAGTTTGTATTTTAGACTAATAGATTAAAAGTTCTCTCTGTACTTCTTTGTTGAAGATAATCAATATTGCATCTGAATTCTCTTTACAGGAGTTACTACAAATGTACACATGCTGGATGCAATGTCCGTAAACACGTTGAGAGGTCTTCGACCGACTCCAAATCTGTTATAACGACATATGAAGGCCAACATAATCATGAAATCCCGACAGGCAGATACAGCAGACCGCAGAAGTTGGTAGCCAACAATCCTTCCTTACATAAAGAAATGGATTATGAGAACAAAGATCAGATAGCAATGACTTTGCAGCTTAAAGAAGAGCAAATTGCTGCATGATTGCGAAATCTTGGTTAAATGATTGATAGTATTTTATTAACCTTTTGTTCATGCAAATACAATTTGTAAAAGTTATGCTTTCGCTTGAAGCTGGAGGAACTCGTTGAACCCTAATTCGAAAACTGGAAAAAGGCCGTAAGTAAATAATGAAGAACGTTAAGACTGAAATCCATACCAGTGCTTGCAGTATGAATGATGGATATGGTGTATGATAATTATTCCTTTATTTTTTTCTGTTTGGCAAATTTGCGACTGTCTTTTGGTCACTGGATCTCGATAGCTTGTTTGGAGAGGATTGAACAGAGAACAGATCTAACAGACTAACATTGCGTGATGGTCAATTTAAATCGCAACTGATAAAATTCTGGTGGATTCTTTAACTGTGAAATTCGTAAAAAACTTAAATATTTACTTCAGCAATTCTTGATATTTGACAAACTCTTGATATTGACAAAAGAAATATGTAGCCCGACTCAAAATTGATGTTAACAAAACAAAATCATGTCTATATTTCACAAAAAAATTTGTCTATTGCAATTACATCAGCATCAAAAAACTAGAGAAGCTAACAAAACGAGCACGATGTTGCCAAGTACAAAAGGAAGCAAGAATACTATGATATTCATTACATATTGCCATGCGATCTTTTGCGTTCTTGAACATCTTCTTTCCTAGCAATCTTTGCGCTCCGAGTTTCTTCTTTCCGAATATCAGAATCCACATTTATGTCATCTACATTGCCATCATCATCCTCAGAGTCATAGATTACTTGTTTTCTCTTTAGAACACGACCTTCCAGATTTGATTGACCCAAGTTCTTGAACCCTGATTCCTTACTCCATGGTTTAGAGGACAACACTCGTGGTTTTGGCGTATCTTTCACCTTTCTTGATTCCTCAAGTTTCTTCTTCGCCATTGAAGCACATGATTTGGAAACATTCTTAACCATCCAAGGATTAGGGTTTATCTCAGACTTATCATTATCGGATAACAAAAACGAATAATCCCTTGAAGCTTTAAGCCACTTCACTTTCTCTTTGTCCACTGTAATCTTCTCCTTATTGGACCGACGCTTTTGCACCAATGAATTCTTATACTTCACATTTGAAAATTCTTTCCCAATTAATTCGTAGTTCAACCAAGACTTCTTTTCTTGAACTGTCTTCTCGGGATTAAAAGTCTTGGAAGATCCAGAAAAGGAGCAATCGCCATCATTATCTGAAGCATTTGCATTCTCTTTACTGCAAGAACCTGCCATGGATTCTTTCTTGATCAGAGTCCTGCATATTTCTCTTCCTCCTAGCGTTATTACCAAATCCGTCATGATTCAGAAATAACTTTCGAGAGTAGCAGCAATTCACAAAAATCTGGAAACCTGAATTCTAGTTTCTGATGATCACTAAAAGCAAAAGGCAATTGAAATTTTATGTGGAAATTCGAGATGGTTTAGGGGCAGGGACGAGGGATGTATATATAGTAGTAGGAGGGAGAAGCAGAGTTTGTTCAGGATTAAGGGAACTTTCCATAGCAGAAACACGAAGCCGAGTTTGTTCAGGATTAAGGAAAAACTTACCATAATATTATTGTTTCTTTTGCTTTTTAATTAAATACTTTTACGCGATAAAATTCAAAATTCACATTTTGGCTTTTGATTTAAAATTTAAAATGAAGTCATCAATTATTTACAATAAGGATAATTAGCACAAAATATTCATATAGTTTGTATTCATTGTGCAAATTGTCCCATTCGTTTCCAATTTGACATTTACACTCTCATTTCAACATTTTATTGTGGAGTTGGTTCTTTCTAAGTATCTATCTCATTTCATCAATTGCTGTCGTCAAATACGGGTAATTGATGCAAAATATCCCTATTGTCTGCCTTCATTGCACAAAAAGATTCTTATCATCTATTTTCTCCATTAAAACATTGTAAAATCATTAATTTACCTTTCTTTTTAAATAAGCAAATAGAAAAGAAAGAAATAATATAAATAAATAAATAATTATAGTCAAAATCTTAAATTTCTTAAATAATGGAAACGAGTTCCACTTAGAATAATTTAACAAAAAAAATTATTTTCCTCTTAGCTAGGTTTGAATTAGAACAATTAGAATTGAAGTTTGGATTAAGATCTTAAATGAACCCTCAAAATTGAAGAAGAAATCTCATCTTTATTTTTTTTTATTTTTTCTTACTCTTCTTACACTTAATTATTTTGGTATTGGTGGAGGGCAGAGAACGGGAGTAGGAGAAGGTGAGGTTAATTGGGAAGATAATTTTTTTTTTTTTTGTTAGTATGCTTTCAATTAGTTTACGTGAGACTCGTTTATATTTTTTAAATAAACTAGCCATTGGCACGAGCGATACACGTGGGATTTAAGTTTTGTAGAAAAGCAATTAGTAGAGAATCGGATAAATAAGATATGAACGTTATAACAAAAGAAATTAGGTTACAATACTATGAACACACAACTTATGTAAGGATTCCATATGCAAACTATACAAGATTAAAGAATGGTGGCTACAAGTTAATTGTACTCAACCGAATGCAAAAATATAAAGGCGTGTTCGGTATAAATTAAAATTGGATTAAAATTAAAAAAACTAGTCGTTATTATTACTTTTATTAGATGAGTGGGACACAATTACTACTATATTTTTAATTTTAATTGAATTTTATGCACGACCGAACACTTCCTAAGTATGTCCATTTATAAAAATTCAAAAACGATCTCTTAGTTATTTTTATTTTGAAACAGGACCAATGAGAATTAAATAAAAATATCATCTCTCTCATATCTCACCAGTTACATTCTCTGATCACCAATGAATTACTAAATTAATTACGGACTTTGCTGTAGGTACAGAAATTCAAATTCTTGTACCTACAGACTACACACAACATTTAGGGGGATTTTTTTTTTTTTTTTTCAATATTTTATATATAGGGTCTGCTACATTTGAGTTGGAATTCAAAAATCTGGTCCAATTCTGGTAAAAAATCCCTGTGCTTGAATCATTTTTCATTAATTACTCCCATTTGCCCTATCAACTAAAGCAACAAAACACCAAACTGAATTCAGCACACTTATTTGATCAAATAGCGGCGATTATTGAAAGTTTCTTGATTTTCTATCGTTTTATGTCCGTGTAAGTAGTCCTTTATTTCACTTTGCCATAATTCTTCTGAATAGTTGATGACATTTTTATTTTATTTTTTTCATTTGAACTTTTCAAGAATGCGGTTGTAATCCCCCATTAATTTTCGAATGTGAATCCTAACAAACACATGTTGAGTTGGTTGAGTCATTACGATCGTAAATCACCATTTCGTAACTTTTGATACCACATGTGTGACCGTAAACACTGCTTTGTGACCTTTGGTTCCTCGTGTGTGACTTTCAATTCCTTGATATGACCCTCAATTGTAATTTGAATGTCACGGTCAGACGTAATATAATACTTCAGTTGTACGTTTGAGTCACAAAATTGATAGAAACGGAGAAAAGAACCCTTTTTCTGACCTATACCGGCTATTCCAAAGGATTAGAAATGGTCGTGCTCTTGCCTTTTGAAATATAAAATAGCACGATATTTAGATCCAACTACACATAGAGCGTGTATAATGCATAATTAAAACGACAATAAGCACTATGTTATAAATTATTGTTTCTGCCCCCCGGGGCATAGTTCAGTGGTGCAAAGGATGGGAGTGAGGTAGTCTCAGTTGAGCTGGCAGTTGCAGTGTGAGGCTTCGATTCCTGCATCTAACAATGTTTGAAATTGGACTATTTGTGGACACCAGTATGACAACTCTTGTACCAGACTGTTGAGGCACATCCCGCAATTTACCTCCTCCACGATGCTCTAGGGGCGGGACGGTGGAGGGCCCTCAAGGTTGAGGTTCAACCTTTATAAATTATTGTTTCTAGATGATTATTAAGTCAATGTCACATTAAACTAGAATTAAACAATCACACAAGCAATAAAGACAAAAAGTAAATCAACACCAGAAATTGGTAATGAAGGAAAACCATTGAAGAACTCTTCATAGGGATAAAAAAATCTTTGGACAAACTTTGTCGAAAAGATTCATTAGAAAAGATAATTTACAGTTAGTTCAGACACAATTAAATATTAGTAGACTCTAATTACGCAACCTGTAAATCACCGAAGAACCTCTTCGATTGTGCAACATGCACTTTCCAGAACTTTGGACTTGTTTTTCCGAGTGAATTGCCTAAATAGACACTGAACTTTACGCAATGCGTCCAAGGGGTCACTGAACTTTAAAAATCACTCAAATGATCACTGAACTTTGCAAAACGTTTCCACTAGGTCACTGAACTTTAAAAATCACTCAATTCATCACTTAGGTCACTGAACTTTAAAAATCACCTAATTCATCACTGAACTTTACAAAATGTTTCTACGAGATCACTAAACTTTGCAAAATGCTACCCAGGAGATCACTGCATTAGTGACCCATGAGAAATATTTTGCAAAGTTTAGTGATGAATTTGATGATTTTTAAAGTTCAGTGACCTAGTGGAAACGT
Source organism: Fraxinus ornus (assembly GCA_903798235.1). Classification (NCBI taxonomy): domain Eukaryota; kingdom Viridiplantae; phylum Streptophyta; class Magnoliopsida; order Lamiales; family Oleaceae; genus Fraxinus; species Fraxinus ornus. The sequence goes on along the minus strand of CAIGRF010376901.1, from coordinate 32,014 downwards.
GTTGCAAAGTTCAGTGATCATTTGGATGATTTTTAAAGTTCAGTGACCCCTTGGACGCATTGCGTAAAGTTCAGTGCCTATTTAGGCAATTCACTCTTGTTTTTCCTATACATGGATCATCAAGAACGAACCTCATTTTGAAACAACTGGAACTCCACCTATCTCTTTGCAACTTCAGAATTTTGAATGCATATTTTATAAGTTGAGGATTTTTGGTATTTGATCTGTAAATCTTTTGTATTTTGATCATTGGGTTAAATCAAGAGATTTATGGAATGGATTTATGATCTTCAATTATATGTTCTCTTGTATGAAATAATGATTCAACACCTCGTAAAAGATATTTGGGAATAATTATGAAACTTTGATCTTGTGATTGAATCAAGAAATCTTTGGATTTATAATTGATCTTCAATAATATGCTCTCTTGAATGAAAACATATTCAACCATGCTTTTGGGACGAACTATGTTTAGGTATTTATAATATTGAGTGTTTGAAGTTGAAAGAGATTGTAGAAACTGTGTAAAACGTAAAAAGGACTTCATCCCGATAAATACGTCTCTTGAGCGCTAACCTCGCGTATGTCGAGCAGTAACGCTCGAGCGTCAGGCTCACAGCTAGCGATCAGTCATGTCATTGCTTTTAGCGTTCGAGCACATCCTTGGCGGCAAGCTAGTGGTTTTACGCCTACTTTTTCTCCTTGGTCCATCTTTGACTCTTTCAAGACTTGTACTACCAATTTTCAACTCTTTGATCTTAATTATAAGTCAAATAACCATGATTTTAGATACGAAAATTACCAATTACAAATTCGGACCTAACACCTTCATCTTCTCTCCAAATCCCCGGTTGACTCTTTTTACTATACACATGCTTGCGTGTGTTGTCAATTGAAAGTGATTATTATAGTGTATTAACATCCGTATGCAGATAGGAAAAGTTGCAGATTAATCGACTACGGATTCAATAGTACAAAAATAAGAAGAGAAGAGCTAGATTTCATTGCTCTCCATTCATTACAATTGCATTTGTGCATGTGGTTCTTTTTCAAAGTCTCAAAGAAAGAAAGTACAGATATGGACGGAGAACAAGAAGATGATGAAGAGTTTTGGAGTATGGATGACAAAAAAATTCATTCAACCCGATACTCCCGAGCCCCATCCCGATTGGGAAGGGAATTACCCGTCTAACTGGGTAAATGGAGCAAGTACGGGGCGAGGGGTAAGGGGAAATGTAGTCCCCATCCCCTTTAAAATTTAAGTTTTTTATCAAACAAAAATAAAAGATTTATCATCACTTTTAAAGAAAACATGAATTATTCTTAACAAATTGAGGAAAAAAAAGTAATAATATTCACTAACTAAAGACATAAAAAAACAAAAGCGAAAAATTAAATAAATAAACAACAAAAAAAAATAAAATGGGTGCTCCGCCCCGTTCCGCTTTAATCGGGTATGATGATGAGACAATGTGGTAAAAATATGAGGGTGGGAATGACCGACACACCCCGCCTTGGCCGCCCATACCCGTCATATTGCCAACCAATTGTAAAGAGGGGTTGGAACACTTTGGGTGCGTTTTGTTTACTATTTTTAGTTTTCAATTTTGTAAAACACTGAAAACATGTTTAGTATGGTATTTATGAAAATGCATTTCCAAAAACAAGTTTAAAATTACAACATAAACTCAATTTAGAAAATATTCAAAATATGGAAAACAAGCATTTAAATAAATTTTTAAAAGTTAATTTTTTTAAAAAAATAAATAAATAAAATTCTAACAAATAAACTTTTAAAACTTTTAAAAAACAAAATTCAATAATAATAATAATTATGAAAAAAATAAAATCTAAAGAAAATAAAATTCCAAAAAGTATAAAATAAAAATTCTGAAAAAAATAAAACTATAAAAAATTCCAGAAAAATAAAAGTAATAAAAATAAAAACAGCTCTTAATGATCACTTACATAAAATAGTTCTATTTTTACAAATTAATCAAATAGAATGTCAAACTGATTTTTCAAAATTTCAAATCAAATGTGTTTTCTAGTTTTCAGTTTTGAGAAATAATTTTTCAAAATGACAAACCAAACACGTCTTTAGTAATCTTAAAACAAACATTTAAAACAAAAACTGAAAATGAATGTAAAACTGAAAATTGAAGCACAACCCTAATGGGTAATTCGATTTTCTCCTCTATTCACAAAATATCTAAAACTCCGGTCATTTTGTCTACTGAAATGCCAACTCATAATTCACCAAACAAGCAAAAAGAGCCAAGAAATCCACTAAAAATGCACCTGTGTTAACTAATCTTACCTTGAATGTGAGAATCAGTCACATGACAAAGAATTTTAAAAAGAATGATACGAACACGTTCTGGTTACCTTTTGTCCAGTTTTGGTTGTGAACCGAGAGGTTGAATTATGTTGACTTGGAGAGGCCTGCAGACGGTATGGCATGGTAGGACTCCGACTTGGCTGCCCATTCTTTAGGGAACCAACCTGCATTCTAACTCAGTAACTCCATTTCTCCTATTTGTATTCCGAGTGCATGGCCTGGAAATAATAGGAGGAACAAGCAATGTACTTCAAATTAGGCTGCGGTACGGGGACTTCCACAACTTCACTCATCAGAGGTTGAGCTTTTCATCATGGGTAAGGCTTCAATGGATTGGCGTAATAAAATAGACTAAGAACTCTCCGTTGATACGACATGCTATTTTTTCCATTCATGTGCACCTTTGATTGAGAAACGACCCTCAAGACGGGGATCTATGAGCCTGTAGAACCTTCTTCCCTCTCTAAGATAGTCTTGCTCATTCCACAAAGTTAGTTCCCCATTTAATTGACCTTTATCCATAGATCTTCTCCCAATCAACATTTCAAGCAAAACCACCCCAAAGATATAAGCATCACTCTTAGCCATTAGATGTTTTGGCCAATGTTTTAAAAAATGACCCGGTCATCGACCAGGAAAAGAGAAAGGATCAAAGATCAAAAGGTTGAATCGGGATCGAATGGGTGATTTTTAAAAAATTAAAAAATATACTTTAGAAAAATATACATTTAAAATTTTTAAAGAATATACATTTACATAAGTTGAATCGGTGGGAA
>CAIGRF010376901.1:0-20178 GCA_903798235.1 Fraxinus ornus | reverse complement strand
TTACCAATCATAGAAGCGCACCTGGAAAGGTCTCACGTCAGCGCCCACATAATTATCCAATTAAAAATGTTAGCTTCCTCCTCTAAGTCATGCATTAATTGTTGAGGGCCACTTGCAATTAATGCTCAAAAGAAAACTGACAGAATCCACCTCGGCCACCAATGTTATCGCACCAGCAACCGTACTTCCTTAGCTCGAAATTACAGTGAAAATACAGGGGGGCAGCATGCATGTATATTCCCCCTATAAAAGGTGGATCAAAGTCTAAAAGGAGGGAGAGGAACGTAGATACAAGCATATACAAACTCTTTAGTATCTTCTCATATTTCAAATATCTCCTATCACTAAGAAGGGAGAATTCTTGTATTACATTCTTGCAAACACTTGGTTATTACAACAAGAACTCTTGTTCACTCCTTGAGTTGGCTTGAATTTTGCTTATACAATTTTCAACTTCAACAAGTTTGACCTTTATTTCATTTTGCCATAATTTTTTTTCTGAATAGTTAATGACATTTTTCTTTTCATTTGATCTGCCCTTAATTTTCTAACGTGAATCCTAACAAATACATGTTAAGTTGCTGAGTCATTAATTTTCCTCGTGTGTGACCTTTAATTCCTGACTTTTAATTGTAACTAGGATGTGATAATCACATATAACGTAATCTTCAGTTGAACGTTTTGTTCACAAAAAGACAGAAACTGAGAAAAGAACCTCTAATCTATACTAGCTATCCCGAAGGATTGATGTGTGTTGTTGCCTTCATCTTCTCTCCGAATTCCCTTCACTAGTTGACTCTTTATGCATTGAACTTTGACATGATTCCTACTTACTCATCTTTAATGACTTACTCAATACCCACTCATCTTTTCATATAATTACCCATCCATCACTAATTTAACTTTCATCTCTCCAAATGGGCGGAAAACAACATGTGGAAAACAAAATCAACCGTGGCAAATTTATTCAGTTAAATCTTGACAGATTTGGCTGAACATTGAATTTGGTATTGTTTCACATGTACAAAACTTGTATAAATAAAATTCACTACAGCCTACAGATTTGGCTGAATATTTAATTAGGTATTTTTTCACATGTATGAAATTTGTATAAATAAAATTGATTCCCAGTATCATTTATGAAACTTATCGTTTAGGGGTACATGTTGAACAATGCATGCTTCATTTAATTTCAAGTCATCAGAATCATTACAGCAAATAATACTTTTCCATTATATTCTGCAGTCTTCCTATTATCCATAGCACACTGCCTAAACCCATACTTTCACCTTCGTCCACTTCCGAATTACAGTATGAAGTTTTATCATCAATGACAAAATTACGGCAATCTAAAAACCTACAATACCACATAAAATGATAGCAATTAAATTTAGCTGATGCACCAAAATCAAATGCATCGGCTTATCAGGTGCATCAGATTGATGCACCAGCTTGTGTCAACCATTAATTCAAAAATCATATGACTAATAAACTGCTGGAATATAACCATTCATGCAAAAACATTCACTAACAGTATTAGGCTCTAAACTACAGCTATTCAAAACTTAGGTTTCCAAATTTTATTTATACAACTTTCATACGTGTGTAACAATACCAAATTCAAGATTAGTCAATTCTGTACCAAATTTTATTTATCCAAGTTTCATACATGTGAAACAATATCAAATTCAAGATTCAGCCAAATCTATCAAGATTTAATAGAATAAATTAGCCACGTTTGATTTTTGTTTCCCACGCATAGTTTTCCATCCATTTGGAAAGATGGAAGTTAAATTAGTGGTGGGTGGGTAATTACGCGGAAAGATGAGTAAGCATCAGATAACCCATTAAAGATGAGTGAGTAGGTAGTAACATTGTTAAAGTTCAACAAGTGTTGATTAAATTTACTCTGTACTATACAAATGTGTTTGTGCGCGCGCATGTTATCAATTGACAATGATTATAATAGTGTATTAACATCCATAGGCAAATGGGGAAGTTGCAGACTAATCGATTATGGATTCAGTAGCACAAAAATCAAGGAGAGAAGAACTTGATTTCACTGCTCCCCTTTCATTACAATTGCGATGTGTGCGAGTGATTCTTTTTCAAAGTTCGAAAGAAAGAAAGGATGGATATGGACGGAGAACAAGAAGGTGATGAAGACAGCCGTGGAGAGAGTGAGATACACAAATACTATCCACTTATCCACTCCTTTCTACCTATATATACTTTAAACACTTCCCAAACAATCAGGAGGTAGCTTGTGCTGTAGCTAACTATGGCTGCGTGAACCTCCTTACAGATGTGAAAAGGGATTCTATCAACTTGGCCTGATTTATAATCTTAAAGAAAGTTAAAAATCTCAAGATAAAGATAAGGGATGATCCAAAATATGAAATGTTTATAAGAAAGTCTCAACAAAAAGGGGTTCGGAATCAAACAACTATACACAAAATATCTAATTCCGGTCATTTTGCCTACTGAAATACCAACTCATAATTCACCAAAGAAGCAAAAAGAGCCCAGAAATCCACTAAAACCGCAGCTGAAGTAACTTACCTCACCTTGAATGTGAGAATCAGTCACATGACAAAGAATTTTAAAAAGAATGATACGAACAAGTTCTGGTTATCTTTTGTCCGGTTTTGGTGAACGGAGAGGTTGAATATGTTGATTTGGCGAGGCCTGCAGATGGTATGGCATGGTAGGGCTCCGACTTGGCTGCCCATTCTTTAGGGAACCAACCTGCATTCTAACTCCATTTCTCGTATTTATGATGGCACCAGCATGTTCTGAGTGCATTGCCTGGAAATAGGAGGAGGAACAAGCCATGTCCTTCAAATTAGGCAGCGGCACAAGGGCTTCCACAACTTCACTCATCAGAGGTCGAGCTTTTGCATCACGGCTAAGACATAGAGCCGCCAACTGCACAGCCTTCTGCGCGCCTTTTATTGAGAAACGACCCTCAAGACGGGGATCTATGAGCCTGTAGAACCTTCTTCTCTCTCCGAGATATGGTCTTGCCCATTCCACCAAGTTGTGTTCCCCATTTGGTCGGCTTTTATCCATAGATCTTCTCCCAGTCAACATTTCAAGCAAAACCACACCAAAGCTATAAACGTCACTCTTAGCCGTTAGATGTCCTGGCACACAATAAGATGCGTCAACAAGATGATTAAAGAAAAAAGAAAAAAATTCTAAAGGGGGAGAGAGACAATTGTAAAAGTTATATCACTGCCTTAAAATGCATAATTCCATTCTCAGAAATAAAAATTTTAAATTCACTGTTGATTCTTAAACAGCAAGGCCCAGATCCACTGACAGCAATTTTCCTTTCAAATTTGATATTTGGTACTCGGCATTGCAACTCGGTTGATTCTGTTAGGCACACAAACAATTAAGAGCTTTTAAAGGTGACAGCAGAATTCCCAGAAAGGCATTTATTTTTGTTAAACAGTAGCGTATGTAAAATTGAACACCCGCAATTAGTATGTAACATTTGATTTTAAAGAAAGTTTATTTATGAAAAAAAACAAAAAAACCTAGCCTCAAGATTGTCATGTTATGTGAACTATTAGATGTTCCTCAATAAATTAAAAAATGGAATGAAATCCAGAAGAAAACGATTGCCTGGATAGGGGCACAAGTTCACTCACCTGTCATCACATACTCGGGGGCAGCATAGCCATATGTTCCCATCACACGAGTAGATACATGTGTCTTATCTCCCACAGGACCATCTTTGGCAAGACCAAAATCAGAAAGCTTCGCATTATAATCCTAGAGTGACAATTTTGAAAAGAAAAGCCATCAGAAAAGGAATCGTGAAACCATTAAAATATAAGCTAGGATTTCAAGCTGCATACTGCATCTAGTAGGATGTTCGACGTTTTAAAATCTCTATATATGACTGGTCTTTCAGCTTCTTCATGAAGAAATGCAAGGCCCTTTGCTGCACCCAATGCAATTTTCATTCTTATGTACCAGGGAAGAGGCAGAGACCCTGCAGAAAAGAGAATATTGGCATGATCACTAGTAAGGTGTGAACCCCATAAACAAAGATGACCTGTATAGTAAAATGTTAATCATCCATAACAATCAATAAACAGATGAAAAGATTCTTGACACGTAATACTGACAAGCAAAATAAGATTAGAGGGAAAAATCGGAAAGTAGTGATAAAGCTGACACTGCATTTTTAGGAAGCAAACTACTACAAGATAACCTGCAGGTAGCCTTTTGTCACAAGTGACCAGCTTCATTGCATGCAGAACAATTCACTTGCATGAATACAGTAATACCAGATTAGTATCATAAGCAGTGAAGAAATAACAAAGAATACTAGCCTGCACCATATGCCATTTGGCAAAGACATCATCCAGTTTCAAATGATAAAGATAGAATTGAATGAAATAAAAGGAAACAGAAGTTATTCTAGAGCAAGAATAAGAGATCAAAATGGATTAACAAGAACATTTAAACGATAGCGTAGCCTTTCTAAGGCGCTTTACTGAAAACTAAATGTGCACGCAGGAACAGATTTTTATAGAAAGTAAAGCCAACATCCTACCTTTTTAATAGATACAGTTATCTAAGATTACCTTATAGGGATCTAGTTAATGTATAAAGAACGGAAAAGGAAAACCATGACGACTAATGGAGCCCATAATGACCCACTTCATCAACAAGCCAGCTTGGTCCAACAATTACCAGCAGAACACGTCACCTTATCCGTACAATTCAAAAGGGAATTATGTTCAACACAAATCTCAGGTCATCGGAATCTTATCTCTATTTATTCAAATTAAAACATACATGCAATAATTTGCAAGAGGAAGGTATCTGCATGTTTATGTTCTCTATCCCTACTCTTACAGTAATCTTGTAATGCCAAGCAGACAGGTTTTAGATACCAGTCAGTGATCCTGCTCCTATCTTGACATGTAACCTTGTTGTTCAGAAGACAGCCCTTTTAGCTACAGTTGTGCTATACCACCAGAGTCAATGACAGGATTTTTTTCCCCAGACAACACTTGGCAGTTTTTCATTGAATATTGGAAAAAAAGAAGACAAAAACACTCAAATCAGGGGCTGCCAAATTACCGTCACTGAACCCTGTTTTTTTCCCTGTTCAAGCATCATTATTCTTTTAGCAATGCAGAACTAATGAAATGAAGCCCACAAGTCCATCTTTTTCTTGTTAAGAAACAAAACTTGATCCTGCTCCTATCTTGACATGTAACCTTGTTGTTCAGAAGACATCCTTTTTAGCAATGCAGAAATAATGAAATGAAGCCCACAAGTCCATCTTTTTTTTTAGTTAAGAAACAAAACTTTATTAGTCATGATATAAAGATACATACAGCAAGAGAACAAGGAGTCCTCTTAATATAAGAACAAAGTTTACAAAATCCAGCAATACACAACGTTCCTCCAACAAAGAACAACTAAAGATAAAAGGAAAATACTTCACCTCCTCAGATGCAGAAGCCCTTAAAGAAGCCAAGAGTTGAACTACACAAACTACTCAGAGTTGTGTGCATTATCACGATACCTATTTTAAGTGCGTGCAAGTAACAGAATTAAAAGATCAAGGTCGTATACATATTAATAACCGTATGTATATATGGTATAGAAGTAATCATATATTTTTGGTATAAGCTAGTCTAGATAAAATAAATTTTATGTCCAGAGAACAAGTACATCACAAATTGCATCTAAGTTGTTGCTTTATATCTAAGAGATTTACCTAGAGGTCCTAACACAAAAATGGTGAATAGCAGACACGTAAAAGAACTTCGAAAAAAAAAATACGTACTTCTAAACAAGTGATTCTCCAAGCTTCCCCGAGGCATAAATTCATAGACCAAGAGCCTTTGGTCATCCTCTATACAATAGCCTATTAATTTAACCAAATTTGGATGGATGAGGTCACCGAGATAATTTACTTCAGCCTGCAAAATGTTATTGACTTGTTAAGTATACAGAAAATTTGTGCCCTTAAATCCATGAATAAAGGAAAGTAGTTTCGTACAAGCCATTCTTTGTGGCCTTGAAGTCCATCATGATTGAGAGTTTTCACAGCAACCGTGAGCCCAGTGCCAGGTTTCACTGGCACATATCCAGTCTCGTTGATCCAACCTTTGAAAACACAACCAAAGCCACCTTCCCCAAGGAGACTATCAGGCCTAAAGTTCCTCGTCGCAATCTTCAATTCATTATAGGTGAACCTTCGAAGCTGAGAAGCAATTTTCAATTCCTCGCTTACATTAGGAGTAGATGGTATACTTTCTGTGTTGCTGGTTGTCGAAGATGATATGACTGGAGCAACTGGTTGGTCTCTACTCGTATCATTTGTAGATTTACTTTCTGCTGTTACACACAAATATGTATAATCAAATCTTTAATAGGCATTTTTCAACACAATAAAAAAGATTGGAAACAAATCCTACCAATTAAGTTATAAACAAAATAGACCCTGTCCATGACAAAAGACCACTATAAGTTTAGAGCAGTGGCAACATGTTCAAGCCCAACCAAATTGCGAAAATACTTCTCCAAAGTCATAACCACATTCTAAATCATCTGTTCAGATCACAATATGTCAATATCTAACATATAATATTCCAAGAAAAATTGCAATGAACTAGGTCTTGTAGAAATAATACGGCATGCATTTTATGGTTAGATTTTGTAATTCAAAACTGTTAAAATTCTTTATAATAGTTATAACCTGAACAGTGTCTTTGAACCCAATGCGTCTGTATATGAGCAGTAGTATGCTAGAGAAACATACAAAGCATTTAGCAAAGGGACATTCCATACCCATTTGCAGTATTCATCAAATCCATTTTAAAAAAAGCCTTCATGGTTAAAGTTAGAGGAACTTCTCAAATAACTAATTATCAATAAACTATGTAATATAAAGTTTTACATCGACCAAAATTATCCACAATTCTGTAATATATGCAAGAGGATCGTGTCCGAATTATTGAATACAGATCTTAAAATGTTGAAAGACGAGATGGATCATATAGCTTGGTTTTTGTATAATTGCCAGCTTACTGTGGCTGAGACAACTTAATGCAGATATATATATTAAGTTGTCAAATTTTCTATCCTAACCACTTGTCAAAGTGAAAAGGACGTAAATCATGCACGAGTAATAGGAGTTTTCGACTATTGATAACTAGGGCAGGACATAGTTTTCCCAAATAGCGATCTTGAACACAAAGAAGTATGGAATTTTTATCCAACACCGGGCTCAGCTGTTAAGTCACTGTAGTTTTCTCCATAAGATGCACAAGCAAAATCGGGTCAAAGATGTACAAAGATTTGCAACCATGCAGCATTTATCATGCAAAGACAAAGTAATAAGTAAGCTTCGTAAATTCATTATATCACCAATTTTAAGTTATCTTCTCCCATCTTAAACTTCAGATTCTTTCCGATAATCCATATATTTTACTAACAACAAAAGGGATTAGGTTTTTGCAATCACATCGCATACTCCCACAAATCAGAAATTTCTTTCCAAATTTGATGATTGCCTCTGAGACATTCAAGATGGAATGAAGCTGGAAAGAGAGAAGAAAATCATTTTCATGTAAGAAAACATTACATATCAAGTACCCTAAGAGATTTGTCCTGATCTAATGGAAGAACACTTCTCCCGTAAAAATTTTGGTCATTAAAACCACTGGCACATGTTTCCTTGTGGATGGTAAATGACAAATGACAGAGAAACTGGATAAACAGTCTAATACTGAAGGGTCAAGCAAAGTTAACGTGTCAAAGTCACAGCGTGCACGTGAATAAACCTTGTGGTAGAAGTTTTTTCCAACTTTTCTTTTCCGTGTCACCAGGGATGTTGTTTAGTTTATTCCTCGCTCCTTGTTTAATTTATTCTTTCTCTTTCTTCGAATCCTATACTCATACTAAATGGATCATGACAAAGAGACAAACTTCCTATTTTTTCTAGTTTCAAAGATGATAGGAAACAACTTTTGGGAAAAAGGAAGACCTAGCATAAATAGTGATTATTACGTTTTTCTCAAGCTCAATGGCCTAGAACAAGATGCAGAAAACATATATTGATTACCACATGCACACATATATTTAACAAATGTGCAACTGTCATAATAACAGAATCTCATACGGCAAAGACAAATATACTTTTCTTTAGTGCTAGCAAAATCCAACGAAAACATCATTCACTGATGTACCACAAAAAACACATTTAACTTGCACCTTAACAGGCAGATAGTTACATGTAATCATCACATTAAATTCCAATATATTCTACTAAAATAGAGCAACAATGAATTAATTTTAGCATAATCTGTTCCTCTACATATCCACAAATAAAAAAAGAACCACCCATATCACTAATCTCGCAAATTCGTAAGTTATCTGAACAACAATGCAGAAAGTTGATGTTAATTGTATACCATATTTCGAGCTCAAGCCACTAACAGAGCTATCATCTTTAGCCCTGGAGGACAAGCATCGTCCGAAAAATCTGAACTTAATCCAGCAACCAGTCTCCTCAGCATTATCTTCATCATCATCATTGTGTATGTCTTTTCTTCCCTTAGATTTTGATTTGCCCACATCCATAGAATCAGCATTGATAGCGTCAAGACCTAGCACCATTTTCCTCCAAACCCTATAAGAAAATTCCCGTATATCAAAGAATACTCAATTTATCAAAAGCCCCCTCTTTTCACTCTGCCCTTACCCAAATATTCTTCTTTTTTTTAATTTCTATTTTTTACTAATCAAAAGATACCAAACTAATCAGATAAAACAGGGGGAAATTTTCCAGTTAAACTAACAAACTTTATTTCATAAAATTTGATAAACAAAAGAAAATATTGAATTGAAAAAACCCCAAAAAAAAAAGGAAAAAAAAAACACAAGCCCAGATTGAGTGACAAGCGCAAAAATGGTCCGAAGTGCATTTTTTTAATTATATAAAGAACATGCAAAACAATGAATCACAAACTAAAGATCAATGTAAGAATTTAAAACCCAGGTCTAAGAATGTATGTTCAAAAATAAAGCAATTACACTCGCACACTCTTCCTTTTCAGACACACTCAAACACGCACACACAGAACTCTAGACAAAGAACAAACAGTGATATACTGCGTATGCCCATTCCAAAGAGAAATGGTTTGTTCCGAAGAAAGAGACCGACACGAGGCGTTTTCGAGGCCAAACAATGTTTGTAATGTGTATGCGTGTGTGTGTGTGTGTGTGTGTGTGAGTGTGTGTGAGAGACAGAGAAAGAGAATTGGGGGAGCAAGAGAGAAACGTGCGTTTTGCGTGAAAAGAAGTGAGAGAGAAAAAAAATCGAATTTGAGGAGGCATCGTAAAGGTGAAATAATATTGGCTTATTCAGATGATTATAACTTAATGATTGATTTCTTATTGGTCTGTCATATAGAAAATCGTACAAGTTATGTAAGTATAGACTTTCTCCATTGCTTTTTTTGGGATTTATTGCTAATTTCCTTTTTAAATTTGGGTTATGGAACTTTTGTATTTTGTAGTCTCTCATTAACATTTGGTATTGTTCCTTTTCTCTTTTACTTTCTCTTTTATGTTTTTTCCTTTGTTTGGATTAGTCTTGAGTTAAACTAGCGTGGGGCTCGTCCCCGCTTCACTAGCAAGACAAGAAGTGAATTTCCTGAGCAACTCGCTCGAGTTAGCTCGCAAGCTCATCAACTCGTGTTTCAATCATCTTGTCAACGGCTCGCAAGTTGATTCATTATAACAAATAAAACATGTTATTTTCAGTTAAAAAAAAAATTGACAAGTCGGGTCATCAAAAAATGAATCGAGTCATACTTTAGTTGAGCAAGAAAACTCACCCTTGGCTTGCCTTATAGACGAGCTCAAATAGAACCGAGTAGCTCGTCTTGTCTAACACCCCTTTGTTAAACTCATTTAAAATACTAATTTTACGTATCTAGGTTCAAGAGAAAAGAGAGAATCGAAGTTATTATTTTTACATATTTGGGTTTAAATAAATACATTTAAATTATAAGAATGAAATTCATATGGTACGTGAATAGTACATGAGTATGAAATGTTTGCCCTATGATAGGTGTGAATAAAAATATTCTTGATCAGCTTAAATTATAATTTAAATTTTGCTAAACATGCATAATTAGTTTGTATAGTAGTGCTTTTAAATTTTTATAAGATGTTAGTCATACAGAAATCGTGAACAATAAGTGAATCATACGTAATATGTGAAAAACAAGTTTACGGACTAACTTAAATTAAACTTAAGGTGTATCAAACATGCAATTAACCTATTCCCCTTTAAGATTAAACATTTTTTTTAGTGTTTTAAGTGTTGATAAACTATAGTTCTTAGATCAAATGGTTCAACAAATAGTTTACAATTATATATTTCGTGGTTAGTGAGGAAAAATAAGATGTTTTTAAAGAAACAAAATAAGAATCATTGAAAATGAAAATAAAAATAAAAATTGAAGTCATGATTGTATTTCTAAAAATTATTTTTGTTATAATTTTTCTTTTTCATGAATTTAGCACTTTTAAAACATGACACAATAGTGACTTAACATACTCCACGCGTCAATTACATGGGATTGTAGCTACGGTTTTGGACACCAAATAAGCAATATTTGTTAGTTTTGGGAACGAAGTGTCAAAGGATGTAATGTTTAATTAATTTGAAGTTTAATAATTTAATTAAGAGAAATGAAAGTTTAGTGACCAAATAGAGATTTCATTGAAAATTGAGTGACTGTGGATTAAATTAACCCTTTATATCCCCTTTCGTTTGGAGAAATTACAAAAAATTAGGTGTTTAAAAATTAGGTGCAAAATTTATTTATTCAAAAATTAGGTAGTATATTAAAACTCAGTCATAATCCCAAACAAAACATAAATCATTTTTCTTCTATTCCTCATTCTCTTCGATTCTCGTCTCTTTCTCTCTCTCTCTCTCTACCCTCTTCCTTGCTGCCGTCACCATTGAGGAGCGCCCACTACCGGAGAGTCGAGCAGCGGCGTCGCCGCTATTGTCCAACCTTAGTGATGGCAAAAAAATCCGCACCGCCCACCTTAACGGGTTGGTGGGGCTGGGCAGGGTGGAGATGCCTTGCCCCGAAGTGCCCCGTGGAGAATAAAAAAATAATAATTAACTACAAAATTAAAAAAAAAATAGTTATGGGGGAGCAAGAGAGAAACGTGCGTTTTGCGTGAAAAGAAGTGAGAGAAAAAAAAAAAATCCAATTTGAGAGCGGTGACAGGAAATATTGTGAAGGCGAGATACTAATGGCTAGTTCAGAAGATGATAACTTGATAATTGGTTTCGGATTGGTCTGTTATATAAAAAAAGTATATTCTTAGTAAGTGTAGAACTTTCTCTATTGCTTTTTCTGGGATTTGCTGCTAATTTCCTTTTTAAATTTGGGTTAAGGAACTTTTGTCAGCTGTTGTCTTTCATTAACATTTAACAAATACAGTGTTGTTCTTTTTCTCTTTTACTTTTTCTTTTATGTTTTTTTTTTCTGTTAAATTAGTCTTAAGCTAAACTCTGGAGTTTAACATACTAATTATATAACTACGTTGAAGAGCAAGCTCAGCTCGTGAAGACCACGAGTCGGGCTCTACTCGTATCCACAAATTAGACTCCATTCGATCATTTGGTTTGTGAACTTCTTGGATTGAGCGAAGCGTCCAAAAGTTCATGACCTAATTTGTGTTTTTTAAAAGAAGTTAACAAAACAAGTCAAAAACGAGCTTATCCATGAACCCAAAACTAGCTAACTCGTAAGCAAAAAAAAAAAAAGATCTGCTTAATCGTGGCTCGTCTCAAAATGGATATGAGTTAGGACAATCTAAGTTCATGAGTGGCTCAACACGTTTAGCACCCCTAGTTGAAGAGAAGGGGATGAAATTGAAGTTAATACGTATACCTATTTGGATTTTAAAATTTAAAAAAAAAAAAATTGAACTATAGCATTCTTTGGAGTGATTATAAGATTTGGTTTTACAGAATGTATGAATATTAAGTAAATAATAATTGTGAGTTCTACGATATATGTGAACAAAAATATGTTCAACGAACTTAAATTTTATACATAAACCTAGGACTGGTCATGTATTTATAACTGTGCCTCCGGATGTGGTCGCGTCTGCAAAAGAAAATAAGACAAAAAAAAAAAAGGGAAATATAACTCATTACCTTTTGGATTTTTGGAAAATTCATTTTCTTAAGCAACCGTCCTTTGTAATTGTATGTGCATAATTTGAAAGTGATGCTCCACCAATATGAAATTATGCAAATAAATTATTTTGATTAGAAAAAATAAAATATACTTACATGAGAGGGGAACATGTTAAAAATAGCCCATTTTTAGTATTGATTTAAATCAAATTTTAATTTAAGTCAAAATTAAACAATTAATATTAATTACATATTTTACGAGTCTCACAAGTTCTTAACTACACATTTCAAATTTTTTTTTTAATCAAAATCTACTAAAATTCTAATTTTTAATCCCCACTAAACAGGGCATAATACTTAAAAAGTATACATAAGACTTAATTTAATAATTTAAACTTTTAGATAAAGTGATTCGATTTGCAGTTTAAAATTATGAATGTCTATCTTTTAATTTTAAATATTTCTACCTTTTTATGTGAATTTTAACACTTTTAAAACGTATGATTTAGCATATCACACATTAATTACATGGAATCATTGTTTCGATTTGGCTACCTACTAAGCTATATTCGCTTGTGTTGGGACGACATGTCAGTTGAAATTGTGGTGTAATGTGTAACTAAATTGAAATTTGATAATTTAATTAAATAAATTAAAGTTTTTTTTTTTATTTTTAAAAATGAATAGAGATTTCACTTAAAAGTTCAGTGATCAAGTATTAAATATATATTCTCTTTTGTTTGTCCAAACAAGTGCTGTGGATTTGGGTCGTGGATGTCGAATCCCTGGACTGGGCTCAAATTTGTCCATTCAAACGGACCTAAAGTCCCCAACTAGTCCATTTTGGCTCCTCTGAATCTTAATTCTCAACTCTCGATTTATAACTCTCTTTTGGACTACCGAAAAGGCCAAAAGTTGTAAATTAGTGACTCCTTTAAAAGATCATTATGACATGGCTGTATAGAAATTATAATCAATGAGATATCATCAAATTATAATATATTCCAAATAAAAAGTTATGATATAATCGTGAAAAATAGGTTTTTTTGAAGATTGAGGCCATGTCTGGAGCCGATTGTAATGGAGACAAAAATTGATATTTGGACTGTTATTCACCAATTCAGTCGTGTTTTGTTGACTTTTATTTCTAACATACGGGCCCCACCTTAAAAAGCAACGGTAAAAAAATCAGGATTTTTGAGCTTAAAAAAATCAGGATTTTTGAGCTTAAAATTGGCTCCAGATATGCCCCGAGTGATTTGTAGAATTGACAATATGCTTGAACTACACCTCCTGCTTAACGGCTTGGCTCAAATCGTGCCACCACAAGCCCATGGCCAAGTGGAGCTCAAAGTTTGCCTGGCTGAGCTCGGGAAGTAAAGTTTTGGGCTTCGTGTTCTCATCGTACTTTTTTATTTTCTTGTTTAATTTCTGTGTTTTTACTTTGTATTCAATTTTTGTATTTTTTCTTTTGAAAAAAAAAAAAAAAACCCCTAAAAGCTCCCTACCGTGCTTGTTTTGTTATGAACATGGCTCATGGGTCAAGTTGATCGTGGGTGGCTGCTTACTCATGGACCAACTTGACTCGGTCTATTGTCGCCCCCAGCCAATGGTATCTACTTGGTGACTGAATAAATGTTTTTATAACTTCATCAAAACTATCAATTGTCACTCAATGCTCAATAAATTAGACATTTATTGAATAAAATTTTACGGAAAAAAATATAAATGAGAACCCATTTCCAAAGCAACAATATGCTTCCATCTCCCTGGCCCCTACCCTCTAGGCATTTGTGCTTCGATTCTTTTTTTCTGTCCAATATTTGCTTCTTGATCCTTAGTGAGCATCAGAACCTTCTCTCCAGCAATTTTATATATTTTCTTTATAAAAAAAATACTTTTTTTTTGTTACTTTAATCAACAAAGTAATGACTCCATGGCAGTAGCACCAACAATTGGACAACTGAAAAGTTTAATGCCAAAAGAGAATCTTTTTTTTTTTTTCTGTGCACTATGGCCCTCACTTGCACATAGGGGTGGACGCAAAACATAAAAGTTAGGGAGGCACAATCAAACTTGCAAGGAAGTTAGGAAAAATTTTACACTCGAAAATTTACTTCCAAAAAAAATCATACCCCATGTAATTTTGCATCCAAAAATTTACATGTGATATGACTTTTTCGGATGTAAAATTTTGAAAATTTTTGATGTAATATTCCATATAAACTTTCCTAATAAAATGATGAAAAATACATTGAGAAGTTTGTATCGCAAAAATAGTAAATGTTAATGAAACAATTGATTTTTTTTTTTTTTTAAAAATGCGAATTAGACGTTTTTCTTTAAGACTCACGTTTAACGTATTTTCGATATCTATTTAGACTATTCGATATGCTCATAATGTAGTTCTCGAAATAAGTTTTGAGATGACAGTAACAATTTGTAGATTTGATTAGCGTACAATCGTCGAAGAATTTTTAAGATTANTAGATTTGATTAGCGTACAATCGTCGAAGAATTTTTAAGATTAACATGTTATCGAAATTCAAATTTATTGTGATTTTACCTCTGTTTGGTGAAAATTAAAATCAAGTTTTTAGTAAATTTTGATAAAAGTTAAAACAGTTATGGATTTTATGAAATATGTTATTAAAATTAATAGTTAATTTTGATTTAAATTAAAATTTAGATTTCAATCGATACCAAACACGCGAATGAAAAAAAAAATAAAATAAAAAACTCAAAAGTTGGAGGGCACGTACCCCCAGGGCCCCATTGGTCGGCCCATGCTTGCACTATATTTTATATTTGCATGCACTAACATAAATCTTTTATTATTCAATAATAATATGATACAAGAAATTATCATAGTATTAGAAATATAAAACAAAAGGGAAACCTTAATTGTGACATTATCATTAATGTTCTGACCATGCCCACAAATTTGGGTTTTCATCAATGCTACTGAACATGTTGCAAAACCCTTCATTGGTGGCAATCTTCTGGCCCTGATGAAGATCTGGATCCCTTGGTGAACTTTGGAGTTGTGTTAGACTTGTGGGTCCCATTGATGAAGAATAAATCAGTTTGTTGCTTGGATGAGAATATAACCTGCTGTCTGCTGATGTTGCTTTTGTCGTAACTAGGTTGATGTCACAGCCATTTTCACTTCCATTTCTCCAGCTGCACTCATTTTCCTTGTTCAGGTTTATAGGTCTAGTTGATTCTCCATTTTTCAGAACCATTAACTGCATTAATTAATTAAGAAACGTGTAATATAACAAGTTTGATAGTTTATGAAAATTTGGGAATTTTGTTCTAATCCTTAAGCCCTAACGAACCGCGATTATAAAATGATAACTATACTAAGGTAGCGAATTTCTTCCTCGACTATGTAATCATGCATTATTGTTTGAGAAAATTAAGGAAGAACAAGAAATCCAAACCTCGGATTGGAGTTTCTTATTCTGAGTCTTGAGGTTATCATTATCAGCCTTGAGAGCCTGAAATTGTCTCTTTAAAATGTCATAATCTTTCTCTAATTGTTTAGTTTTCCACCTTGCTCTTCTGTTCTGGAACCATATAGCAATTTGCCTTGGCTGCAATCCTAAAGCTCTAGCCAACTGCATTTTCCTCTCAGGCTCAAGCTTGTTACCTAATTCAAAACTCTTTTCAAGTGCCTTCACCTGTTCTAGCTTCAGTCTCCTTTTCTTCTCCCCGAGTTGCAATCCATCGTCCGACATGTCGTCATCGACCGGCACCTCCTCGCTCCGGTCGAGCCCCGAAAACGACATGGATCTCCTCATCAAGAATTGGGATACACCTAGACCACCACCACCACAAGAACAAAAAGTCAACACTTGGGCTTCTAATCCCTACTTATGAGAAACACTAATAAACAAACAAAACATGCACACACATCAAAATGGACACAAAATTATACAGTATGTTTAAGCTGGACGCAGTTTAACAAATAGCCGCACACGAGAGGGAGAAAGACGGAGACGTAACTATTGAAGTCTTGAGGATCGCAAGATGACGAAAAGCCGCCCCTTGTGATGGATGGAAGATGGCCATCTTCATGGCTTGGGAACACGGATTCTGTTGCAGGGAAAAAGGCCATACTAATCTCTCTTTCTCTCTATATATCTGTGCATGTGTGAATTCTGATGGTGTTTTCATAGGATTGTATATGGTGAGAAATTTGGAGTGCGAACATGGAAGGCAAGACTGGAAGACAGCGATAATCCGTTGAGAGAGAACGTGGAGTGTTGTTTATTGTTCTCAGATTCTAGTTTACCTGCTGCAAAGTGACCGTGATGTTTTTCTCTTCGTATTTTTCAAATTTATTTTGATTTTTGACATTTATTATCTACACCACTGATACCCTTGTTTCAATGTAAACAGACAGAATATTACTTCTTTCATCTTCAACAATTATTTTCACATCATTTTCAGTAATACTTAGCATTATTTTATCAGAATTATTGCTGTTATTAATTGTCCGTTTCATTGAGTTTTTTTGCAATTGGATGTGACATTAGATAATTCATGAGTAGATTAATTAAATTGTGAATTTGTGAACTTGTTACCCTACAAAAACGACAGACTTTGATTGGCATTGAGAAATTATTATTTTTCTAAGATTTAGATAATTTCATATTCTCAAGTTTTATTGAGCTAATAGTGTCAAAATATCGTCCATGAGTTTGAACTTGGAGAATAATAGAAAGTTAGGTTTATGCTTCGTTTAAATGATATAGCCATTAATCAAATCTACGTGAGTTCCAATGTTACCAAAAAAACAATTGAAAAGTTAGAATTTACAACTACTTAATTATTTTATTATCCGTATGTTTGTTACTCATTTTTCCAAGAATGAGAATGAGTTTTCTTACTGCTGTTAAACTAAATTCAAATTAATTGTGAGAAGGAAGTCAACTTTGTCAGGCAAGTGGGACCCAACCAATGGATCTATTTTTTCTAGAAATGGAGAAAAAAGGGGCAGCAAACAGGGTGTAAATCATGAAACGAGTCTCGCATATCAGTTGGAAAATGTTCATTTTACTGATGCAAGATTTAGGAAAAAATGCACTACTAGCTTTCTCAAGTTCTTTTCAAAGGAATAGGTTCATTCATTTAATCGTTAAAAAGATCATTGTAGCTCTACTTTTATTCCATATGAAAAATATGGAAAAGGTAAGAGTACCAATTTGTTACAACTCAAATAAGATAAGGGCCAATTGTGTAAATATTTACAATGGTACAAGAGGGAGTGGGTATGACCTGAAAATAAGCAAATTGCACATGGCATCCTTAGTTGGAATGTTGATGGAATCGACTCTCTATATCTTCTTACTCACATGCTGACCTCTACCCATGTGCCTATTGCTATTAATAAACATTTTGTGTAACAAAATTTGAGATTTTAATTTTATTATTGAAGCAAAATAATGATAATAACTTATATTTTTAATAAGTATAAAATTTAATATGCCTCATTAGTTCATAATTATGTTTTTTTTTTTTTTTTACAATTTCAAGTTAATAAAATATTATTACAACTAAACATGTAGAGAGACGAAGATAGATTTTTATTTACTTAGATTTTAAAATGTTCGTTGTTTTTTTATGCATATGTGAGTGTGTACGAACATCAGAATTTGACAAAAGAAGATCGTGTTACAATCGATGATAGTAATGGATAATACCATTCTTTTAGATGAGAAGGCCATCTTTCACATACACAAAGATAATTTTAAATAGCAATTTATGACTAACTATATTACTTTATTCTTCTTTCTTGATTATTAGTATTTTATTGTCATGTAGCCAATCTTTAAAATCTACTGTCGTTCGTGTTGATTTCGCAAATTGATATTGTACGATTTGTAAATAATTCTTATATTTTCTTGAAGACTCTTATAAGGGTTGATCCTAAAATCTTGGAGTCCAACCTTTATAGGGAACCTTTAATAAATAGTTGAAAATAAAGTTACATAAGATGATTATAAATAATAATATTACTAAATAAAAATATTCAAAGTTAGAACTTTCAAAAACTCACTTTAAATTTACTCTCCTAACATTTTGGGATGAAAAATTAACAACTGAACTATTACGGCCAATATGCTCTAATATACGTTTTTCAATACGCACCATGTCGATCCATTCAATCTTTGTTATGACATTGTTGATCGAATATAAGATTTTATCAACTTCAATTTTGAGATAAAGTTGGTGAGAATTTACCTTCGATCTCTTGGCAGCAGCTTGCTCCGACAAAGTGAGATTTTTTTGAAGAAAGACAAGTCTTAACGTCAATTTTGATTAGAGAGGTGTAAATTATGAATGCAATGTGCTATTGTGTGATAGGGGTGAACAATGTTCAATTTGGACGGTTTGTGACAAATTTTCAAACAAACCCATTTAAAGGGGTTTGAAATTTTTTCATACCACTTCAATTTCTAAAACAAACCAATGCAAACGATTTTTTTCGATTTGTCTCAATTTAAAATCACGGTTTAACAAAAAAAAATAGTAATATATATCGAATAAGGTAAATTATAAATATTAATCTAAAATTCAACAAGTATCATTACAAATATTATAATAAAAAATTCTATAATTCTAATCACTGTATTGCAACATGATAGAAACAACCTCTTAGTCGATACTAAAGGCAAAATATTTGCAATTGTAATACATAATTTATTCTCCCCATAAAGATAAGAATATAATACATGAATTCATTAACTACAAATGATATAAAATAAAACAACTGCTAAAAGAAAATGAATAGAAAAATCAAATACGATAACTTTTTGTTAACCATTCAATGTTTTTTTACCTCATCTAAATATTGACGAATCATCGTGGGTTCATTTTTCCTATGCAACCAATTTTTAGGACAAATCACTAAATTAATCATATTTACACTCGACGAACTCCTAAAGGAATCAATAATCCGACTATTAATAGTGAATGCAGACTTGAAAACAATTATATATATTTGAATAACTAATACATCTTTAACAATTTGGGAGTAATCTTGTGCTTATTTATATTCAATTTCTATCAAAATAATATGTCGAAAAGCTTATTGGTCGAACCTTCAAATGACAATTTAAATAATGCACCAAATTATTTTAACAATTAAGAGTAAAATCTAGAAATCATGTTAAAATTTAAATAACTAATTAAGTGGCCTGATCAGGAAATTGAGACACAAATAAACAAAAAATAATGTCGACTAAAAAAATTAAGGGAGTGCGGAATAAATTACAATAAAACGACATATATATTAATAAAATATAACAAACGGTTTTTTTTTTTAAATGGATAAATTGACACGAGAATTTAGCCAAAATTTGAGAAATTTATTAGTAGAAAAGAAATGTGTAAATTTGAAATAAAATCTAGATTTAATTGTCTCAATTGTAACGGACGATCGATGAATATGATTCAGCGGCTGATGTTTAACACTTCATTCAATTTGAGAATTTTGTATTGACAATTGTGAGGACTCATTGGTATTTGGGTATGATTTAATTAATTAATTGTGATGAATAATTGTCTATTTAAGTATTGAGTTTAATTAGGTTATATCTAATATTGGATGTATCTTTTTAACAATGGTGTGTTTGGTTTTAGTTTAGTTGGGTAAAATTTAAATTAATTTATTTTATTATTTTTATAAACGATTTGACGGTTTGAAGCTGTTTGCAAAGATTGAAATATAAACCAAATTACTTCAAAGTGGTTTGGTTCGATTTAAAATCAAAACGTTGATGGATCAATTGAGAATGGATCATAAAATTTTAGTTAGGCTAGACACTGCCATTTTGGGAAAATTATATAATTTAGGTGTTTGAAAATTGAAATTCAAAAATCAGGGACCAAGAGTTATTATTCAAAAATCAGATATTAAATTAAAACCATAACCCTAATGTACCGCACCC
>CAIGRF010376894.1:31072-43814 GCA_903798235.1 Fraxinus ornus | reverse complement strand
GTTGGGGCTAGGTTTGGGATTAATCGGGTGGGGGTTACTAGGCAAATTAAGGTTTACTTAAATTTTTATTAATTACAATTAATAATTCTATTTAACACCTGATTTTTGTATTATAAACTTTATCACCTGATTTTTGAATTCAAATCTTGAAAAAAAAAAAGGGTTTTAGGTAATTTTCTCGTAATAGTAACCATCATGATTGCGAGAGAGGTGGAATTTTATATAATTAGATCAACCCAGTCGGTTCATAAGAAATCGGGTTGGTGAGTTTTTTAAAAACCGCGGGTTCACAAATTTTTTAACCGTCCAGATAGATTTTTTTCATAATGTTTCTAGTTAGTAGAAGCACTCTAAAAAAACTTAGTCAAAACGGGTTCAAAAATAACTTTTGAATTTCAATGTTCATTTTGATTTCTCAAAAATCATGTCAAAAGTGCCAATATTAGGTAGAAACTAGGTCTGAAATGAACAATGGTACTTTTTCACGGTTTTGGGAGAGTTTTGAGGGCAATTTTATGATATTTTGTAATGCATTTCTTCCCCTAACGTAAGGTAGTATTCAAGTTTTTCCCCACCTTCTCCCCTCATTTTAACCAAGGGTGAAATTATGGGATGAGCTGTTAAGCCTCGATCGGCCTAATTTGTAAATAGGTAGTCCCAAATTCATTTCAATTACTTCAATTCAAATCATTGATCTTCTGTACAAATATTAATGAACAAGAATTTAGTAATAATTTCAGAGAATGATCGAGCTCCTCTTTGCATTTGGGAAAATAGTCGGATTTAGCCTTGCCTTGGCAAAAGGACCGTGCCCGGCTTGGTGGACTAGTCTGACTTGCAAAATAATGTGAGTTGTGTTTATGATGGTTGGAACATTTTGATCATATATCCTCCTCTATTCGTTCAAAAGATACAAATATGTGTACGAAAACTCTATTCAATTATATAAAAATCAAATTATTGACAAAAGAAGACAGAATTTATGTACAAAATTCTTATTTATACTTTCATTACTTCAAATAAAATACATTTCTTGCTCTAAATTAAAATAAATCAAAGATGGGGAAATATGGCCCTATAAAACTTGGGCATCCCCTATAAATCAATCAATCAAAACGAGTACTCAATGACAGAAATTCCAGAGGAATCTGGCCATGGTACTTGAATTACAACCATATAATCCTCGTACTTGAACACGACGTCGTTGCCATTGATTCTGCAGGATATCGGTCTGTTCGAAGCAAATACCCTCATCTCTCCCGTTCCCTTCACTCCAATTTCAACTGAATTATGATCGTAGTCAAACGTGACTGATTGAAGTGCACCACCGGTATTCAGCATGTTTACTAGACCAATTGGAGCAAATTGCACAGATTTGTTGGCCAAAACCGTGACAGGAGAAACTGTCAAGAGCTCGAAATTAAAGGGCTCAAGGGATAACTCAATGTTGGTCGATGACTTTGACAGTACGAGCTTCTTTTCGTGGAAAAAGTATACTGCAAACACTTCAACTCCTTCAATGGAGGTTGGTTTTGTTCCATGTTTCCACTCAATGTCACTGGGGCTGGCCTTGGAAGAAACTGTATGTGAGTATTGAGAGGCGCATTTGTTGCGTCGTTCTTCCCTAGACCATCCTCCGCCTTGGCAGTTAAATGCTCCGAGAACTCCCGTGTACTGGTGCAAACAGGAAAATTATATATGAGATCGAAATTCGTTTTATAAATGTTAACTCGATCAAGATTGACTATGACATCATTGTTTAATTATATAAATTTTACCTTATTGAGGTTCCATATTTTGAGCATGGTCTTCCCATCATGGAGGGGGTCTTCGAAGAGGCAATCACGCGTAGGGAGGGCATAGTAATCGCAGCGCAAGATCGAGCCATCGGGCAACACTAATCTCTTAAGAAGGTCGAAATTGTGCTTGCCAACTGAGTCGCTAACATAGATAGGTCCACCGGAAATAGCCCTTGAGGCGGCATGAAACTCCGCACAAGGATGGGTCGATTGGAACATGTCCCAATCAGGTTGAATGAAATTGCCCATCCACAAGCTATTGTAGGCACAATGAACCATGTGACAACCCTGAAGCCAAAAGGTGCCATTTGGATCACCAGAAGGATCTGTGCACCAAAAGTCATCTCCTATTGACAAGAAGAAGAATCAATTTAGTGAAACCATATCTATGGAATGAGTAAAAATCGTGGAAATTGATGAACAGTATTATGTAAATTGACTCGACCATAGTGGTGACAGATAATCAGATTAAAATTGATACGTNTCCAGAGGAATCTGGCCATGGTACTTGAATTACAACCATATAATCCTCGTACTTGAACACGACGTCGTTGCCATTGATTCTGCAGGATATCGGTCTGTTCGAAGCAAATACCCTCATCTCTCCCGTTCCCTTCACTCCAATTTCAACTGAATTATGATCGTAGTCAAACGTGACTGATTGAAGTGCACCACCGGTATTCAGCATGTTTACTAGACCAATTGGAGCAAATTGCACAGATTTGTTGGCCAAAACCGTGACAGGAGAAACTGTCAAGAGCTCGAAATTAAAGGGCTCAAGGGATAACTCAATGTTGGTCGATGACTTTGACAGTACGAGCTTCTTTTCGTGGAAAAAGTATACTGCAAACACTTCAACTCCTTCAATGGAGGTTGGTTTTGTTCCATGTTTCCACTCAATGTCACTGGGGCTGGCCTTGGAAGAAACTGTATGTGAGTATTGAGAGGCGCATTTGTTGCGTCGTTCTTCCCTAGACCATCCTCCGCCTTGGCAGTTAAATGCTCCGAGAACTCCCGTGTACTGGTGCAAACAGGAAAATTATATATGAGATCGAAATTCGTTTTATAAATGTTAACTCGATCAAGATTGACTATGACATCATTGTTTAATTATATAAATTTTACCTTATTGAGGTTCCATATTTTGAGCATGGTCTTCCCATCATGGAGGGGGTCTTCGAAGAGGCAATCACGCGTAGGGAGGGCATAGTAATCGCAGCGCAAGATCGAGCCATCGGGCAACACTAATCTCTTAAGAAGGTCGAAATTGTGCTTGCCAACTGAGTCGCTAACATAGATAGGTCCACCGGAAATAGCCCTTGAGGCGGCATGAAACTCCGCACAAGGATGGGTCGATTGGAACATGTCCCAATCAGGTTGAATGAAATTGCCCATCCACAAGCTATTGTAGGCACAATGAACCATGTGACAACCCTGAAGCCAAAAGGTGCCATTTGGATCACCAGAAGGATCTGTGCACCAAAAGTCATCTCCTATTGACAAGAAGAAGAATCAATTTAGTGAAACCATATCTATGGAATGAGTAAAAATCGTGGAAATTGATGAACAGTATTATGTAAATTGACTCGACCATAGTGGTGACAGATAATCAGATTAAAATTGATACGTACCGACACGACCAAGCGCTATGGCCTCGGTTCCAAGGTACATAAAATCATTGCAGTGTTCCATACTAGCAATCACTCCATTCCCTTTGAAATGGTTCCTAACCGAAGATGTTAAGGCTTTGTAGTAAGCCTTTGCAAGCTCCACTCTTCCGCCATACTCTTCACACAACATTTCCAACAACTGCACACATTTAAAGTCGACTTGATGAAATCGTAATCCTTTATTGGTAAAATATCAAATGTGAATAAATATTATTTATGTGGTCAAGATATAAACAAGTGGTATTTTATCTTGTGAAAGAAGTTTTAAATAAATAATAATAATATCCTAAGAATTTTTTAAACATGGAAAATCAGGCAAAGTAGTAGGTAGTCACAAGTTATTGGAAGAAAGAAAAAAAATTTAACAACGTGCCGACCAAATCAAAGTCAATATGTGTATAGTGACACCGTACATAAATTGATTAAATGGTACCCATAAAAAATTTCATTCTCATTTTTTTATTCATTTTCAACTACATATTTTTCAATAAAATAATATTTTTCATCATATCAATAATTTTTTCTTCTTTTTCAACTACACATTCTTCATCAATCTACTATTTCAGAATACATTCTTTCAAAATAATATGATTAAGAAAGAACTTACATGAATGACATCAACTTTGACTCCATCGATTCCAACAGATTCAAGATGCGAGTGTAGACCTTCGTACATACTATCGACAATTTCTGGTGGGACGAGTCCAACTCCATTATTCACAATCTTATCGACTGCCAAATCCTCCATGGTCTTCTGCAATCCAGGAGTCAATCTTGGTTTAACAACCTTCGACTCGGGTAGACCTGAAGCATCGGGTCTAATCCCGCCCCAGTACCCGCAAAGTGCATGCCACACGTACACATAGTCCACGCTTTTGAAGGTGTCCTTGAGGTCCCTAATAAAGGCGCCCATGCCCTTATTTGGGGCACCACCGGAATTATTTGATTTATTGGGACTTTTATACTCTCTGAATTTGTAATTTTCTTGGAATTTTATTAACCTGCATGGCATTTGCTCACCTGCGGGGTAAAACCACCATTAGTCTCTCAACATACTATTTGAACATTTAATTAACTTTTTATAAAAATTTATTAAAAATTTGATATTAATTTCCAGGGCTTAGTATACTATTTTTATCGTTCAACTAGTAGATAACATGGACCATCTTGGACATTTTTTTTTCAAAAATGCTTTTCAAAGTAACAAAAACAATAAAAGTTTAGAGACTAATTTTGAAAAAGAAAACTATTTGGTAATTTAGAGATGGAGCTAGGCAAAGTGGTTAAATTGAAATAAAAATTAAAACTCGGTGACTAGTTTGGAAGAATAAAATTGTTCAGTGACCAAAGGAAACACTATTTTTAACCCACTCACCTGCTGATGTTCTGTTCATGCCTTCTGAGGAGATTGGATCCTCATCATGGCTTACGGACTGCCACCCGTCGTCGATAAGAACCAGTCCCGGCGGAACGCCGCCGTCGACCAAACCCTTGACACCTTCCAAAATGCCGTCAGGGTGCACTGTCAGGTAAAACGCATCCCAAGTGCACCACCCGAATTTATCAACCATCCCCGGCGGATTCTTTTCTTCGAGAAGCTTGAAAGTCCCTAATTGATCTCGAGCTACTTTCATGGCTTCTTTCAAAAGACTATAAGGATCATCGCCGGCGTGCATGTAAAGTACACTCCGGAATGATTCTCCGGTGACTTTGGTTGACCCGCTTTCGACGCAGAGGTCGACGTAATCATCTTCGCCGGGTTGGAGACAAGCACGGAATGGGCCTTCCAAGATTGGAAGAAGAAGAACATAAGGCCTCCTTCCATCTTCTGATTTATCAAGAATCACCATCTGGGTTTCGTGTTCAAGATCTCGACCGTTAGTTCCAATCCAGTGGGTAGTCCACCAGACTTTGAACCTGAAAATCGACATGAATCTGATATCCTTCAGCTTCCCTATAGGAACAACATGATGGCTTCTGGGTTCTTTCGAGTCGAACCCGACGAAGCATCCAGAGGTGGTTGCAGCTGGTTTATCTCCGGTGGCGGCGCCGGAGGTGTAGGGCCATGGTGTAGCAATTATATTGGATGGAACTTCAGAGAGAAACACATGATCATCATGTACAATGAAACTTGATTCATCTAATATAATTGACGAATTGCTGTATCCATTTGCAAGAACAATGGCATTTGAACTAGCTTTGCTCAAACTGGGTGCCATGATTGTATACAGAAAGAATCAAGAAAATGGTTATAAGGGTTTTGTATATAGATATACAGAAAGTGTGTGAATTTTGATGAATTTTAAGAGAAAAAGTGAGTTTTCTTGTGTTGTGAGTGAATGCTTGAGATGCAAATCAAATGGGGAATTTATAGGGGAGAATGGATGGGGTAGGAAGATTCGTAGGAAAGTGAGGTGGGCGGTTTGATTTTGCTACAGAATTTGATCGTTCAATTTTGGTGGGGTAGTCTAAAGTGAACTTATATTAATTAAGATAAGATAAGATTATCCAATGTCTTTTTCATCGAGAAATTTCTTAATTAATGCTTGTCGAGAAATTAATTAATTGATATATTAAGTCCCTCTTTGTTGGAAATTAAAATAGAATTTGATAAAAGTTAATTAAAGATTCGTCCAGCATAACTTTTGTTTAGACAAGTTCAATGAAAATTTTTTAGACTCGATGGAAAATTTTTTAGGGTCCGTTTGATTGATATGGTGGAAAATTAGTGAAAAGATAATGAATTTTAGGGAAAATAATTGTCTAGAACTTGTTTTTCGAAAAATTGTTAAATAAATGTGCTTAATTGGTATAATTTTTCACTCAGAAAATTTTAAAATTCTGGATCTTTTTGTTCACGTTTGACTTTATTTTACATGAAAATTGTTAATTAAAGTGATTTTTTTTTTTTTACAATTGATTATGAAATTTATTACCATTGCTAAAAAAAAAAAAAAGAAAAAAAAAAAAAATTTTCTCGAAAACTAATTTTTCACCATTTTTTTCATTATTAAAGTTTAGTGTACGTTGGTTTCGTTTTACATAAAATTGTCCATTAAAGTGGAAAAAAAAATTCAATTGATTATGAAATTTATTTCCATTGCAAAAAAAAATGGAAGGTCAGAATATGAAATTCATTTTCCCACTATTGAATTCCCCAAATACAAGACAAATGGGCACGTGGGTGGGGGGTGCAAAAAATATTTCCTTGGAATTTTTTTTTTCGTCAAACAACACATTTGTGGGAATGGAAAAACTATCCAATCAAACGGGCCTAAATGTTTGAAAACGAGTTACAAAAAAGTAACTTACAAGCCTAGCCAAACATGCTATGACTGTACTGTACGCTCATCCATGAAAACAGTAAAAAGACAAAGGATAAGGAATCAGGACAGAAGATTGATGTCAGCCTATCACTATCAGTTAAAATGGGAACATCCATGGTTCCACGCTATAAGAAATACTGGGGCATTTTCCAAAATAACCCATGAATAGTGGTTTTTAAAGAATTTTGTTAAAAAGTCAGTTTTACCCTTAATGAAATGGGTCTTTTATTGCAAAATAGGTCCTTAAGTTTAGAATAGTTTTATNGCCCTTGTTTGAAACCCATTTTGAGGAGAGTAGAAATTTTAGAATAGTGATTGATGTGAGAATGTGTGGTGGAAAAGTGATGAAAAGTTTTTGATTTGTGTGTAATATTATTTTATTTGGAGAATGTGTGGTTGAAATGAAGAATGAGAATGAGAAAGAGAAATTAATGGATGTCAAACGGGGGCTAAATATGTAATTGAAAAGTTGTGAATCTCATAAAATATGTGATAAATGTAAATTGTTATACTACCTTTGAGAAGGTCAGGTATGGTGATGTTATCTCTCGCACAAAAACTTAGGCATATTTTTGTAAGCCTTAAATTTTATCAATTAAAATAATAAAACAGGTATAAGTTCCCGTTTGATTTCCATTATTTTTAATCACTCGTTTTTGAATAAAATAATATTACATGTGAATTCAAAACTTTTAAAATATTTTTTAACTGCTATTTCAACATGCTATTAGCATATAAACCTAGCTACTCATATAGTCAGAGTATACCCGATCGTTATCATGCATACTAATTGTCTAGTGAGTGATGCTACACATACACTTGGTAGTTTTTTATTGGTAGTTTCAGTACTTGGAAAATGAGTATGTCTGTTGCTTTTTATTTGTTTAGTAGAAATTTGACCATTTTATTATAATTATAATCTCTGCTAGAATTAAAAAGTTTCCGATATGGACATTGTGGTTTACAAATAGCATTAATAATAGTTAAACAAAAAAAAATAACTGTAAATACTGAGAACTAGATTCCTAGATATAAAGAAATTGCAAAATTTTAAGAATATATAATGTTATTCATACATCATATATAATTTACGGATTGACGAAATGATGACATTGAAGGAACAAAAAACTAGTTAATACAATTTACATTATCATTCTGTAAATTATATGTGCAAATAAAATTATTCAAATTTTAATATCAAAATCATTTTTGAACTATTAATCTATCCTTACTACTATTCAATTATTTCAATAGTACTTTACTTTGTATTTTTCATTGTATTATAATACCCTACTTTTTATTTTTCAATATGTATTTAATTTATTGATCATTTCAACCATTTGAATAGTATTATCATTAATTACTTTGTCAACTATTTAGTTATGATCAACCATTTTTCGAACGATTTTATCCTTACTATAGTTTAATTATTTCAATGATACCATGCATTCTGTTTTTCAATATGTATTTAATTTATTAATCATTTAAGTCATTTGAGCAATATTATTATTAATTATTTTGTCAACATTTAGTCATGATGAATATACATTGGACACATTCATTACCTTACTTTTCATTTTTCAATTAAATACATCTGATAGATCCATTATCTTTTATTTTTCAATATGTATTTAATTTATTAAATCATTTGAACAATATCAAATATCACAGCAAGTGAAAATTAATTTTGGACGATTATATCCTTACTAAAATTCAATTATTCAATACCACTTTACTTTTTCATTTTTCAATATGTATTTAATTAGTTCAATAATACCCTACATTTCATTTTTTAACATGTATTTAATTTACTAATCATTTGAAGTATTTGAACAATATTATCATTAATATTTTTTCAACTATTTCGTTACAATGAATGTACATTTGACACATTACTGTCTTACCTTTCATTTTTCAATATGTTTTTAGAGCCCACGTTTGAGCCCCATTTTTTTATTTTTGTGTAAAATGCATTTTAAAACAGTGGATTAATGAAAAGTTTGTGATTAAAAAATAAGAAAAATGTTTGAGTTTGCGTGTAATATTATTTTATTAAAAAATATGTGGTTGAAAATAAGAGAGAAAAATGTATTTTAAAAAAATGAGGATCGGACAAGGGCTTAATTTATTCTACTATATTTGACATATTCATTATCTTCTTTTTTTAAATATGTATTTGATTTATTTAATCACTCGAACAGTATTACCATGATTATTTTTGTCAATTATTTATTAATAATTAATGTACATTTGACATATTCATTCCACTTGATTGGATGGTAAATCAAATTCATTAGAAGTTTTTTTGGAATAAAGGCCGAATATTTTTAGAGTTTTCTTCCAATAGATTTATTCAATGAATGTTAAGATATAGAGAAAATAAATAGGGGACATAATGAGTATCTATAATAAATATATAATATATAATATATTAAATATCACATCAAGTGATAATTATTTTTTGGACAATTCCATCTTTAATATCATTCAATTATTTCAATAATATATTAAATATCACATCAAGTGAGAATCATTTTTGAACGATTCTATTTTTATTATAATTCATTTATTTCAATAATACCTTACTTTTCGTTTTTGAATATGTATTTAATTTATTTATCATTTGAACCACTTGAATAATAATATTATTAATTTATTAACCATGTTTGGGCACTATTACTTCACATTTTAATGAGGGGGGAATAGTAAATTTTTTGGAAAATGTATGATTAAAAATGAAAGAATTTTTTTTAGATTTACGTGTAATATTATTTTATTGAAAAATGTGTAGCTGATAAGAAAAGAAAGAAAAATAAATTTTAATTTAATGGGAGCCAAATAGGGACTTAATGAATGTTAAGATATAGAGAAGGTATTGGGGGAGGACATAGTGCTTATCTATAATAGATCTATATTATATGAAGCGCATGTTTGTGCCTTATTTTTTTGTCCAAAATGCATTTTGAAATAGTATTTCGTTGGAAAATGTGTGGCTAAAAAATAATGAAAGTTTTGGATTTGTATATAACATTTTTGTATTGAAAAATTTATGGTTAAAAATAAGAGAAAAATTTATTTTGAAAGTAATGTGCACCAAATAAGGGCTAAATATCACATCAAGTAAAAATTATTTTTTTGACGATTATATCTTTACTATAATTCTTTTATTTCAATAGTACTTTACTTTTAGTTTTTAATATGTATTTAAATATTTTAATAATATTCTACTTTTTATTTTTAAATATATATTTAATTTATTAATCATTTGAATTATTTGACACATTCATTACTTTACTATTCATTTTTTGGTACTAGTTTAATTTATTTAACTATATTTGACAGATTGAGTACATTTTTTTTTTTTCAATATGTATTTGATTTATTTAATCGTTTTGACAATATTATCATGGATAATTTTGTCAATTATGTAGTTGTGATCAATGTACATATGACAAATTCATTTCACCTGATTGACTAATAAATTAAATTCACTAAAATATTTTGGAACAAAATATGAATATTTTTAGAATTTTCTTCCAATTGATTTATTTAATGAATGTTAAGATACTGAGAATGTAACTGGGGAGTATTTACAATAAATTATTTCAATTGATATATTCAATGCATATTAAGCTAATATGAAGAAATGATGGTATTCGTTGAATATTCAGTTCAGATAATAAATGAATGCACAATTCTAATTGAGTTCTTCACCTATTTAAACTGTTTACACAAATTAATTTTTATTTCTTTTTAATCAAAAGTTCGTTGTGCATAAATAATTTGTATTAATTAATTTTTATACTCTCACATTTTCAAATATTAATTTTATAGCACTTATAAAATAATTCACCGGACTTTCGATATTGTCAATTAAAGTGGTAAAAATAGAATAATAAAAGAAGGCCCGCGTTCTTTCTTCTACTACTGGACCAACTGTTTTCTTTCTTTATGCAAATCGCGTATGAAGTCATATCGTGTGGGGGCCGCACCCCCCTTCTTCCGGCGGATTTGGGGCAGGGATGACTTTCGGGCCCACAAATCACCGACCACGCAAAACTTCTCCAGAAGAAACGTATAATATGGCTCGTGGTAGTATCAAATCCTGACACGTGCAAACTAAAGTGAACAGAGAGTTAAATTCAAACAAGCCTTCCAACTACTTGTAACTGCTAGAATCTGTTGACCGTTACTACAAATCCAGATGGACCAATGAGAAGCTCCCATGTTGCATGTGATTGAGTCCGTACACGTGCGGTGGTTTGAGAGGAGTAGCTTTAGATTTCAGACACAAAATCTGTCTGAATTTTCTATTTCTTAAATTAGATTTGGACAGTTGTTGTAATGAATTGAGGGTAGAATATTTTTAACCCTCTTTCTACGAAACATATTTGGGATAAGTACATTTTTGTCGGCAAAATATAAAGTTGATTCTTAAATTTTATTTTGTTGATTTCCTAACAATTTTTATCTAGGAAGTTTAATTTATGTTTGAGCTCAATTTTTTTCAAAATTCATTTTTTCTAAAAAATTATTTTTAATCACAGTAAAATAATTTTACATGTAAATTTAAATTTTTTGAATAATACTAGTGGTATCAAACACCAATTTATGTATCAATATATCATATTGCCATTAAAGCCACTGAATATGTACAAATGGAACTTCGATCCATTGACATGCTTATTAAAATTTGATTGTATATCCCAAATAGACAAAAATGTGACGGATAAACGGGTTGGGTTGCACACACAAATTTTCACGTTTATTTAACTGACAAAGTGACTAAATTGAAACTGGGAGTAAAATTCAGGGACTGGTTTGAGACAATAAACTTTAAAGACTAATTTGGAATCTTGTTGTAACTCTAAGGACCAATTGTGCATTTAACACGCTATTTTAATTTTTACATATCACGAGTGTCGGTACTAAAGTACTTGTTTATCCTAAACTGAACTATTCTTGTTTCATGCATTTTTCTTCGTGATGACTTGTTAAGAATGCTTTTAGTGCATCATAGGGAATTGTATCTGAGTAATAATAGTAAAGTATACAAGGTTATGTTATTATTATATATGTTTTTTGTGCTACACCATATTAGAAGAGCGCAGTGTACTACATTTAGAGCTTGTTTGATTTATATTTTTGGAGGAAGAATTGATTTTGAATAGTGATATGATGGGAAATGTGTGGGTGAAAAAGAAGAAAAAAGTATTGATGTGATGTAAAATATTATTTTATTGAAAAATGTGTCGTTAAAAAATGAGAATTGATTTACTGTAGAATTGTAAAATCCAAACCAAACAGGCTCTTAGGATGTGGAGGTGGCTATATTACAATTTGGTTCAAAAATCACCCCCCTACTACAAGGAAGGAAAAAAAAACGAGGAAACGGAATTTAAAACATGACAATTTGCCCCCTGTTTGGTTCGGTAGAAATTTTGATTAAAATGTAAGTTAACGTTAACAATTAGTTAATGTTTGACTTCCTTTAAAACAAAACAATTTATTTTTCGTACTCGTTTTCAATCCCAAATTATTCAACAAAATCATTATTTAAAATGTCATTGTACACAATAATCATCGTCAAACATGAATAAAGTGTTATCAAAATTACTAAATATTGAATTTTTTATCTAAACCAAATAGGGATATCATTCATGTAAGAAATCCACCTTATTGATGACCAAACTCAAAACAACCAGCTCAGAACCAAAAAATTGTGTGACTAACATGAAACTTGGCTCGAAGTTAGGAGACCTGTAATTTCCCCTTCCTCCATTTTTCTTCCCCTCTGAATTTTGTTCATGGATTTCGCCATGCTCATACTCCTCTAACTGGAATCCATAAACCCTAACCACTTTACCTAAATCATAAAAAAGTACCAAAATAAGTTTTATTCCTCAAAATTACAACTGAAAATATTCCCCCCCCCCCCCCCCCCCCC